>SNQJ01S0167779.1:0-12008 GCA_010110895.2 Picea sitchensis
GTTTATTCTCCTCTTGTATGCATGTGAAGAAAGAGGTTTCAGATTCGGGTAGAAGGTCAAAAGTTAAGTCTAAAGGGTCATTTTCTGCGTATAAGTTTAGAGCCCTAGCTTATTAGTCTGTAGGGTAGAAATACCCAACAACACATGGTAACATAAGTAGAGCCTTATTTTGTCGATGAGAAAAATGATTTTCTCAATAGACAAGACATGGCTCTTGTACCTTTTTGCATTTATGTTTCCCCTGAACTACAATATCGTGTAGAGGAAGAATCCTTCTCAACTTTGGATGAGATTGAAGGTTCTATTCAGGAATAAGGAAGTTTTTGGAGATTGCATGCAAAATATTGACAAGATAGAGCCAACAAAAAATCCATCGGAAGATCAAGCCTCTCAGTCTTAGGAGCCTTATACACATGTATCTGCACAACTTTTTGTTCCATTCATTGGAGATGATGGCTACTCTATTTCAGATATGTTTTATGAATCACATGTGGAAGATATCATGCATGCATCTTAGGAGCCACATTGAGACACTTTTGCATGCACCATGCATGCATCTCAGGAGCCACATGCAAAGAATCCCATGCATGCACCTCAGGAGCCACATGCATGCATCTCGAGAGACAAAAATGGGGTTGCACACTTCATATTCACTTCTAACACTGTCTAAGAAGAATTTTTAGGACCAAATTGGATATTTGAATTCCTCTCGGAAAAAATATCGAATTTCAATAAAACATCGTCTGAAATGGAGTCTGGAAAGTGAAGTTATGAGCATTTCAAAATCAACAAATTTTCATTATTTTTCCGAAAATGACCACACGATTTGCAAAGTTTCATCCAAAATTCACATGGTATGGGATTTGGATCTTCTTATTTACAATAATAGAAAGTGGATATACGTGGAAATTTCACTGGTGCATATACTTCATCAGATCCATACAAACATCTACCTATTCAACAAAATCTTCACCGAGCATAAGCTAGCACATTTGCAAGGTCTCCTTAGAGTGAGGGATATAGTTGCTTAGAAACTACATTCCTTCCTTCTTCTTTTTGATGCATTGTACTTTGAGGGGGGGTTTCCCATGATGTTTTCCCTCTTTCCTCATTTTTCTATTGTTTCATTCTTAGATTCATTGTACAATGGGTACCTAACATGGCCTTGGATATTGGGACCCATTCATCATTTACACCCTAATAGTGTTCAGGGGGGCTGTTGGAGATATTACACACTCACCTAGGTAATTATTTATCTAAGGTTGATAGTCTAATGTTGAGGGCACTTCCATAGATTAGAATACTCTCTCTTGAGAATATACCCCTACAAATTAGGGCACCTCCTAAAAAAAGGGTGCCTTACCTCTTCAGTTCATAATTAGTTACACTCAGTTAGACTAGTGGACCAAAATTTGCATGTGTTTCTCTCACTTACACACGTGTGACTAAGTTAACTAATGATTGAATGGATCAGTTAACTAGGACTAGACGGAATATTACTTTGGTTTATGTCCGTGAGTGTATAGATATTTCTATATCACTACTATGGAGACTTCACTTAGCCATGTATATTATATCATGAGTATTTTACCATTTTACTTAACATTTAATACATATCTTTCATTCTACTCTTCTCTTCTCTCTCGCAAGCTTTGCATGTTCATTTTCTACTAGCTAGGTTCGTTGTGAAAACTTCACAAATTGATTTAGATGAAAAGGTGTACAATGGTATAAAAATAATCTCACTACCCCCAATGATACATTCCAATTCGCGTGCCCTAACTCTTGGTCACCCCACACATGATCATTTACAACCAAGTTCATGGGTAAATTCCCTTGGGGTGTCTAAGGGCATCATGTTTCAATTATGTGTGCACACACTTCAACATTTCATGTGTATTAACATATAGGAATGACAACGGTTTCTAAAACTATTATGGAAGGCCAACCATATTTGTAATCAAGTCTTGGAACATTTGTATCAATATCTATATCATACATCTTATTAAATAACTTAGATATTCTCTTTCAATATTTTTATTTTGCAAGATTCTTCCTTAAAGTTCTTCTTAAAACAATGGAATATGAGATATCTAAACATCTCCAATATCAATTGTTGCACTATTACATAATTTCCCTATTTTGATAATAATGAGACACTTTCAATGATACATTTCTTTCTCAATTATAACTATATATGTAATAGATAACATAACTAGATTTTTACATGATCATAATTGTTTTTATAACTTCAAATTTTCTTGTCATTCAATCTAGCCTGAATGGTTGTGGGATGGAGTGTTATCCTCCCCACCTAGGTTCTACTCCCATAAGTGACATGTTAATATCATAATGAGTATATTTTTGTAATGGCTTTATGCCTTATTGTTGACTTGGACTTGTGCCTTGATGTTGACAAGAGGAAATGTCTCACCTGCAACCAAGAGTTCCCCAATGAAAGGTCCCAATTAGACCTTACACTATTTGGCATAGGGAACCCATCTAGATTTTGGCCCTGAAACCATTACTGATTTTATGATTTAAATAAACAAATACTAAAACCTAAATGTATTCTTCATACTAACAACATAATGATATCATAATATAACACCTAGCTAGGATTTGAGAATATGAAATAATCATCCCTTCTAGCCATTAGAATAGAAAATAGTTTACTATGAAATAATGGTTATACCAATGAAATCACCAATACTAAAAATAGGTTATCCTAATATTAATAATGAGTAATATTTTATATTCAACACTAACAACTTCTTAAAACACGACAGTAAGAAGAAACTATCACTTACATGACAATAGTCTATAGCAAATGCAATTGTCTTACCATCATTCTAGCATAAACAAGTACAAAATAGTCCCACACCATATGAATACTAGAATGAGTCTCCAAAAAGTGGCTAGTAATGGATTCTCCTCAATAATTCAATATAACAACTAGTGTATTTTGTTCAGAGTTTGGTGTGCAAGAATGCAACTACATCCTCTACAAACAACTTTGAGCACGTTGTAAACCCTAGTCTGGTTTCCCCTAGTTATGTTCATGATGGTCTCCCTTATCTGGGGGGGGCTCCTAATGTAGATGATTGTGCATTCCAAGGTTTGGTCTTAGCCTCCATAAAGAAATTGAAATCATCCCCTTCCAGGTTTGTCAAAAATTTAGATGAAATCCCAAAAATTATGCTCCCTTCTTCAACTGCGAGGAAAAAATATCTAGCCCTGGCATATCATGGTCTGATTGGCGAATTCACTGGAATTTGGCCCTCCCAAAAAAAAGTGTCCCTTTGGCTTCAAAAAAACTGAATCCCCCTCATCAAAGGATCCTTAAATCATTTTTTATGCAATATCAGATTTTATGCATTCCTTTTGATAAGAAGATAGAGATCTGATATTCCATGGAAGACCATACTTCCTCGGGACCAGATGAGTGTATTTGAACAAATGGACCCCTTCCTTTAATCTAGAAAAGTATGTGCCATTAACAGTCCCTGTTTGGGTCCATCTCCCTCATCTCCCCCTTCACTGTTGGAGTGATGATTCCTTGTGATGTATTAGTAACTCTCTTGGCCAGTACATAGATCAAGAAGAACCCAAAGAAAATATGTTTTCATGTGCTCAAATTTGTGTTGAAATCAATCTAGAAAAAGGAATCCTGGAAGAAATATTAATTACTTTAGAAAATTGGCCGCATGTTCAACAACTAGACTATGAACAACTACCTTTCAAGTGAAAAATATTCCATGAATATGGCCATTTTGCAAAAAACTGCAAGAATGCCCCTCCAATGCAACATGCATAAGGAGGATTTGAAGCTCAATGGACGAAAGTTCAAAATAAATTTTTGAGCGCTCCAAAAAATCATGTAGGCCTTGGTCCCTCAATTGGGCCCTCTATTTCTAAGGTGTCCAATCCCACTATTCCCTTAGGCCCCCCTCCCGCTGAAGAAATCTCTTAGAAGAACAATTTTGATGTAATCTCATAGATTCAAGATCAAGAATCCCCGAAAAATCATGGAAACAATTGAATTAGATGGGACAATGAAGGATCAACCTTTAATTCAGACCCCTTCTGGGCATGGTTTCTTACAAAGAAAAGATAAAATCCAAAACCATAGATTAAAAGAAAGAAAACCTTTGCAAATCCTTATAATAAAAAGTGGGATCAATGATCTTAGGATTGGTGGAACTGGAAAAATTCAAAGACACGAAGATCGCCTTCTCTGATGCTAAGGCACACAAATCTGATACAAATTATTCGGTTGATGAAGAGATCGATGACAAAGCATCAAAAGAAAATATTCCTTGAAGGTGGAGACACAAAGCTTCAAGAACCCTCAGAGAGGAACACTCAAACAAATATATTCATCTTGGATCTCAAAATACAATTCCAAATATTCTAAGGTCCATGAAGCCACCAAAAATATTAGGAAGCAATGCAACTCCAAAAGGAGGTATTCCCTCACACCCCCATAAGTAATGATAATCGTCTCTTGGAATTGCAGGGTCTTAGGAAACACTCTTAAATATTATATTTCTTGCAATCTCATAAGAAACGATAAGTTGTCTATCTTCTTAATCCAAGAGACAAAGATACGAGCTGAAGATATTCATCACACACCATTGGGTGCACTCAAACAAATATAATTAATCATTGAAGATAACATCATGTCAAGTCAACAGTCAATAGTCAAGTCATTCAACTAGATAACATCATGCATTGAAGGACCGTCAAGTCATAAACTAGATAACATCATGCATTGAAGGACCGTGGATTGCACCTCTAGTTAATGGACGCCCAACAAAAAGTTTTCAAATTGAGACAAGGATTCCCACTCTCCCCCCTACTCTATATAGTTATGATTTACTCCCCTAGTTGAAAGATAGAATATATAGTGCATCAAGTGTCAGCCACCTCCATGCATAAAATTGGAAACAATCGAGAAAACTTGTCGATTTCCTATGTGTATCAACCGTCGATGCCAATCTCTACATGTTGCAAAACATTTTGAGTAATCCATCGAACTCATTAATGCCAATGAATGAATTAATAAAACTATTTGTGATCGTTCGATGCAAACAACGGATTAATCATGGCCATTGGAATCCTAAACAAAGATCCACCCGATCTTGGCTTTATGAGTGTCCATGTCATCCAATGAAATTTCACCCCATCCTTTTATATCATATACCGCGTGGAATTCCATACTGCCACCTCATCCTTTATTTCATCTGGCATGTCACCAAAGTAACCTAGTATTTCCATTCCAGCTATGCCACACCATCGGTGACACATCATTTACCACATCATTTTGTATGACCTTCTCAAGACCATCGAATGTCAGGGGGATTTAGTGATGGAACAAGAGACACAAAACATCGATGTAAATATGTCAATGCTAATGAAGTTTATTGATCATCAACAAAGTATGTTCTCTTTTCTAAAAATATGATGAGATGAGTCTCCCCATTGATGGTCGATGTTTCATTGGCATTGGTCATTTTCTCTCCCAAAATATGTTTTTCCATACATGAAGAGTCATATTGATGGCCAAAATATTTGAAGGAGAAGTTTTAATTTGAATCATCCATCATGTACCATCGGCCAATCATGTTCGTTGAAAGTTTGAACGCGAGATCAACTACTTACCTAGTTTTCACTATAAAATGATGGCCACTCTCGATCTTATTAGCAAAGAGTGACCAATTAAACCATGACACATCAAACCGAGCACTCCCTTTTGATAGGATAGACAAAAACTCATGCAGCATGTCATTGTACAAACACATGTGTTGGACATGTCACCATCTCGAAAAATGTACCACACACCAACATAAAGAAAGGATTTTCAACATAGGATTTCATCGATATTAGTGAAAAACAATGACACAAAAGAAACTTGAACAACCGATGAATTCGGACCTCCGAACCCCAACATGTGAAATCACCACATTCCAAGACATGATATTTTAAAAAGTGTCAATGAACTAAAAGACTTT
Organism: Picea sitchensis; assembly: GCA_010110895.2. Lineage (NCBI taxonomy): Eukaryota > Viridiplantae > Streptophyta > Pinopsida > Pinales > Pinaceae > Picea > Picea sitchensis. Next base: position 6,015 of record SNQJ01S0167779.1, read on the forward strand.
TTTTTATGGGTCGTCGTTCGACGTAATCTATTAATGACAAGCATGGCATGTAGGTGGTGCAGTGAAGCTTGCAAGATTTGAAATATCCCACTGTACCCTATGATTATAACTATCGAATTTGATTTATAAGAGGAAGAGTATATGAGCGTGAATGTTTCCTTGGCTTATGTATTATTTCCATTGAGCGTTTGAGAAAATTCGCATAGCAAAGAGCATCTCAAAACTAATCGTTGTGCACAATAGAATTGGGTTATTAATAAATTTTGAGTGTTGTGACTAGACCCGATAAGTGTTGAGGTTGATTTCTTCTTTCTCATCCAGGTATGCATTTCAATTTTATAATCATTGTGTTTCTTGTACAATTACAAATAATCTGTGAGCTTAACAATGTTTTTTTTTTTTTTAAATTATCGCCACCCAAACCTACCACTCGATAGTCCCTGAAAATGCATAAGTCGAAGAATATATTGGTAGAAGAATCATCTATCCCAACCGTTTTTGAAGATATGGATCCTACGCCCAAAGTGGAGCCTATAATTCATCTTCCGTAGAAGAAGGTTTTCAACCAACCACTATTGTATCAAGTCATGAATTCAAGAACCACGTCCAAGGTACTGTTTCCCTCCTGGAATGATTTATTCAATAAGATCAATCACTCAGATTTCCCAAAATTCATGCCTCACAGTAGCCCAAAAATTAGAAACTTGGATGACCAAGTGTTTCCAAACATCAAATGTTCCTTACTACACATGGTAGCCTCTAGGTCTCCTGTCTTGCCTTTTGTAGAGGCATTATAATGGATAATCAATCACACAGACACTACTAAGTGTCTAATTTGCAATGAAAAAGGGAAATGTGTCGAAGTCTTCCTACCAATATAAGTGAACAAGTATTATAATCTCATACAACCATAGGTTAGGATACATATTGATTTTATAGTGGCCTTCTATGAAAAACATGACACCAACAAACTATTGGCATCCCTAGTGGAAAGAAGACAGGAAGTTTATAAACAAGATTACATGATGGTATGGTACCAAAAACTTGAGACGACCTTATATGTACTTAATGACTTACCCTGAGATTACCCTCCTTTTATATGGCTTCCTACTTGTTATATGTAATATGTGCCAGAAATGTCTTTACAGTGATGGGCTCGAGTTGGCATGTTTTTGAACTCCTAGTTCATGTATATTTTAGTGTCTTATGGGAAAACATATACAAGAAATATTATGCAATGATATGTGATGGGTTCCTGGATAGTTTATACTCTATCATCTTTAAGAAAGAGTGCCCGTGGATTTCAAAGACAACCAAAAAGATAATTTCTCTAATAAAAAATTGGTATTTGGAGGAGAAATGTACGTATCTCAAAATCTTTGGAGCCATTGATGCTCCACATATTCTTCCAGATTATGTGCCAAACCGATTGGTTTTGGGGGAAATACGTTATCAAACCATTTAAAAGGTTTCAATGCTTTGTTAGTTAAAGAAAAGAAAAGGGCTTTCCTCCCCTATGGTTTCCAATTGGGCTACTAATTTCTAAAGGATACTACATAGGCTAAACAAGAAGGCCTAAGTCATTTAGAATATAGGTTCTTGACTGGTAGGTACCACAATCATGATCCAAAGGAACTAGTATCGAAACATGTTGGGAAAGTGGTATTGTACTAGCCATATTCTCATGATAAATTCGATGATGAATCTTTCATTGAAAATGCTCAGAATCGGGATGAGGTGATTCAAAGGAAATATCAAGCTATTTTGACTCTATTCAGGGCCATGTCTATGGATCAGAAGGTATAACTTATTAATCAAATGGGAGAGAAAACTTTATGAGGAGATCTTGAAATGGAAAGAGAAGAAGATGAGGCAAGGAGATTTGAAGAAGAAATACTTCAAGCACAAGCTCAAAAAATAACTCATAAAGATGAACAAAACAAGGAAACTGGGGAGCTAGAACAACAAAGGGAGGTTGACGAAGAAGTAAACATAGGAGAGGATGAACATATTCATCTAGGAGGAATGACATCATATGGAGTCTGTACTAACTTAAAACCAACACATAACAAGTACAAGTAGGGTTTCGAGAACCAATCATATCGTCGAAGGGTTTGCAAGAGATACTAGCCACATGAGTTTCTAGACCCCAAGTTGTAAATTTGGCAATGATTGATGGTGATCACAATAATTATGTTGACACCTCAAATGTCCCAATTTTAAATGATTCCAACATAGATGGGAAAGGAGGACCACTACCTGAGGATCCACAACCAAAAGAGCTACTAGTGGTAGCAAGCACAACTGAAAAATGTCACAACTCAACCAGAATTGGGGTCACAGTCACGCAAAGAAGAGAAGGCTCAAGAGGATGAAGGTGGAATGAAAGTGAAGAACATAGTTCAAAAAATACAACCTCTGGGGAAGAGGACAATGAAAATAATCAATACCATGGGGAACAACTTGGAGAGGTTCTAGGAAAAGGGGATGAGCAAGGCACCTATCCAAGAACACGTTCATACTCCAAGAAGCATAGGAAATGTGATGGCTTGGGTTGATCAATAGATACCAGATCCGTTGGATGAGGTGGTAGACATTGAGGCCATAGCCTATGAACATAAGAGACAATTAGTGGTAAAGCGGACAACTAGAAAGAGAAATATTACCCTAGAGAACACTATGGTCATAACTACCGAAGATACTCTATTACATAGTAAAAAATACAAAGTAAGAAAGATATTGGGGGCAGGGGTGGCCATATCTCAATCCACCATTGATAGAGCTAAGAAATATGAGATGGAGGTTCATTCCATGAGAAGATATCTTGAACACCTCAAACATCAAGTTGAGTATTATAGTGATGCCAACCAAGCAGTGATACTTCTAAGGGTTGAATTCTTGGAAGAGTATTGAAGGTACAAGATAAGCAGGGATATTTTTATGGCCAAGACTATAAGTTACCATGAGGAAACTTTGTTATGTCTTGTGGAACATAATGATATGTTGATATGGGTGGAATGGGAACATAGGAACCTAGCCCAAATTTAATACGTTAAGGAGACCCAAAAGGACGAAGGACGAGAAGAGCATGGCATCAGGATGCTCACTAATGATAGCATAGACAAGATACACAAAGAGGTTGAATATTGGGTCAAGGTGGTTGTTGAACCAAAACATAAAATGTAGGAAAGGTGGGAGGAATACCTCAGTAAATAGTATAAGATAAATGAGAAAATGATAGAAATCCAATTCCCTAAGTTTGGATCAGCAGAGGAATTTTGAAATATCATGGATATAGTAAAACAACACATTGTTCAGGATCAAAAGTATGAGTCAGATGTTCTCAACATAACCACCTTAGAAAGAGTTCATGTTAGGAATTTCATGGAGGCCCTAATTAGAGCATCGATGGTTCTAGAACACATCATTGCCAAATTGGACAAGTTCAGGAAATGATCAGGGGAGATTAGAGAGGTCCTTAGTGCGCATATGTATCAAAATCATTTTCCCTATGCACACATGTGTGAAGATATCTTTTTCAAATGGTATAAGTATGACAAAGAAAACCTACTAGAGTAGTCACTAGCAGGGACGATTTTAAGGATGGAAATTTATTTTAAAATGTAGAAATCTTGGCGAATCTTACTAATCCTTCATATGTCAACTATAAATGTTTGGCGATATTTTTGTAAAAATATTCAAATTTCTAAGTATTTTTTATAGTTTTTATAAAATTTTGGCTATTTTTAAGGTAAAATAATTTTATCATATAGAATTTGGGCGAATCATTTTTAAAATAGCGAATCTCATATTTTCAAAAACCATGGAAAATTAGCCCATGAGCGAAATTTAGCCCTTAAAATCATCCGTAGTCACCAGAGGACTAAAGGAGGACTGGAAGAAGATACATGGATTAGTCCATGTCACTATCTATGTTTTTACTTAAAATGGACTTAAGACTATTTTTAGATAGGTTAATTTTGATAAATAGGAAGATCGACCATAGAACATAGGTCAATGGTTTCTATAAGAAATTTTGTAATTGGCGTGAAGAGTTATTTCTTGCTACAGTTAATTCAGAAGCTCAGAGAGAGACAAAGACATTTTTTGCAAAACCTGTGTGTGACCATATATGTGGATTGTTCTTCATTTTTCTTTAGCAACTACAACCATTCGGTAAGATCAGAATTATTTTAAGTTATCTTGAGTAATTTATAGATATTTGAAATAAAATTGGTGAAAAAATGATGTTCTTTAATTTATCATGTATAAGTGAAGCATAGAATTACTTCTTGCTAATATTCTTCTTATGTATCATTACATGCATGTCATTTATTTTTGTTTCTTAAAGAATACATGATAGTTGTTGAATGTTAGTATTAGTTCTAGGATAATTCAATATCAGGTGTTGTTTACATACCGTTGGCCAAAGTTGGGCTCGGATTTCTTAAAACAAATTGGTTTCTTTAGATTAGCTTCACTTTGTTGCATTAAAACAGAAAAAAGAGATAATTATTTTGAAGGGAACACTAAGTAGTTTGAAGGGAAACTAGGAAACATACCTTTAATCAGTAAATCTCATTGAAAAGGATGTCGGGCCATCAATTTGGAGAATCACACTATTCCAAATAGAGAGGATTCTAATTGGTCCTCGTTTCTAGGTGTGATTTCTACTATTGAGTTAAAGGGAATCCAACCTCCTCAACAGGAACACAGAGATGGATCATATGGCATAGCATTCCATCCTAGATATGAAAGTATAGAAATGATTTCCCTACACTCAATGTCTAATAGGTAGAAACAAATTCAGATTCATTTTTGTATAATTGTGTCCACTCAGAGGTGTCATGCCCAGAGGAGTTAAGTATTGTGGTTAGCGCCACAATCATGCATCGACTGAGGCAGTCTACAACATGGTTGGTGCTACCTCTTGCACCCTATTCGTCACCTTGGTGAGCAAATAAGAGGTGCTTACATGCCTAGTTGGGTCCTGCTGAGCATGACAACTGTATAGGAAAGAGTTAGAGAAAGAAAAACAAAATTATAAGCAAGAATTAAACTAATAAAAACTAAAATCATAAGCATATGGATAAAGAGATAACAAACACAAAAAGACTAATATCACCAATGTTTTTAGGTTGATCTATTGATGAAATCAAAGCACCAAGAAGAAAGGGGACTATGAGTCCCTTCTTCCTCCAAGGGAAGGCTCTTGGACCCTCACAAACTTGCTCTCCTTACAACAAGAAAAATAAAAATGGTGGTGAAAGAACTCCTTGCAAATCCACTCAATGGAGAGGTGGATTGCTCAATGAAATGGTACCAATGTGTTCTTGCCAATGATGGATTCCTTAAAACAATATAGGCAGCATAACATTACATGAAATTCCTTGAGAAAATGAGGTGCATTCATGGATTTTTATAGCATTGCTTTGGGCTTTTGTGTAACTGCCTTGTAGTGTGAAAAGAGGCCATTTAGGGAATTATTAGGTCTTTGACCAGCCTACCATGCGGATTCATCTCAGATTTGAGGGTCAAATCGGCTTGGGAGTTGATCCATAAGTGGTTGGGAGGCCGACCACTTCAATAAATGCGTCGTTTAGCAGGTGCGCGGCTTTTTGCACTAACAGCCGCGCATCGTGCGCGTATGCGCGCATGATACGTTTATGTTCTGCGCATGTGCGCGCGTGCCCAAATTCTGTAAAGTGCTCTTCAATTTTTCACTACTTTGTATAGTTTTTGACATTTTTTGAATGCTGTAAGATTAATTCAGGGCCATGAATGACTTCATTGTTGTTTGACGATGTTGATTTCTTGTCGCCACGTGCGGATGAAATTTCAATGATAACAGATGCCCCCTGATGGATGAGGTTAGGAGCATACATATAGCCGAAATCCATCAATGTTTCTTCTACTGAGAATGTTGTTGTAAGATAGAGAAATAGTGGGATCGTTCAGAGCAATCCTTTGGAGGAGAAAGGAACCGGTAGGACC
>SNQJ01S0167781.1:592-20963 GCA_010110895.2 Picea sitchensis
CTATAACCCATGTGAGTTTCCTCATTTTAAATTATCTATCAAGGACATTTCCTCCTTTTTTCTTCTACTGCAGATGAGGTAATATTTATCTGAATTTGATACCTTACTTTGTTTTAACAGTCTTTGTTAGTCATTTCTATTTCACATAAAATTAAAATTAAGACTCAAAGAAATAGATACTGCCTCTTTGTTTTCTAATTATAAAATTCATTTGAAGTTGCATCTTTAAAAAACTGAAGGTAGAAAAAAGTATTACAAAAACAATTCTCATAAATCTTTTGGATGCTTGACATTATTCTGCGAACCTAGAATCAATCTCAGGAACAACATCATAGATGACCGAAAAAACACAAGTAGAGGTGCATTATTTGTAGGAAATTGCATATTTTCCTGGTTGAGCAAAAAAAAATCATCAATATCTCTGTCAACTGTAGAATATGAATACATTCCAGTAGCATCATGTTGCACACAAATTCTTTGGATGAAACAGACCTTACAAGACATTCACATTGATCACAAACAACTGATATTTATACTATGTGATAACGCCAGTGCAATAATCATTTCTAAGAACCCTGTCATGCATTCAAAAACAAAATACATACCGATAAAGTATCATTTTCTAAGAGAAAAAGTTGAAACCAAGTTGTAAAGATGGAATATGTGCCAACAAAGGAACACTTTACATACATATTTACAAAACCACTTCCCAGAGATACTTTTGAGTTCTCAGACAGATAATGGGAGTCATTCCCATTTCTGATTAAGGTATGAAAACTTCAATTGAGAGTTGTTGGGAGCTCAAAAAAAACAAAAGATTGGGAGGAGAGTGCATAAATAAAGAAGTGGTACAATAAATTTAAAAAAAACAAGCACTTTCACAAGGAGAGTCACTTCAGAAATATTCATGGAAAGGAACAAGCTCAAAGGAGTAGAAGAAAGAAAGGATGGTTGGTGGTGACAAAGAAAATAATGGAGAGAATACTGCAAGGGGGATATGGTATCCTTTTCCCTTTGATGTCAAAGGGGGAGAGTACAAAGATAGGGGGAGACTTGCGGAGGTCAAGAAGTGTTTCCATCAATGAAAAAGTAGGAAATTGTTGGATTATGTTGTCATTGATGTCAAAGCCTGACAACCATGGATGTCATAGGAAGGGGGAGACTAACTGTTGTTACCCTGTGTCAATGACAAGTCCTAAATTAGACCATTACCATGAAGAAAACTGTGTGTTTAAGTTAGAGGAAATCAGGGTGACGTATTGTGACAAATTGGAAGTTAGAAGTGACGAGGATGCCAACGTGGCAACTAGAGTGTTCCAGGTGATGACATTTCGACAGGAGAAGCTTTGAGCCAATATGATCCATTGGATCAATCAGAGAATGGTATTAGAAGAACTGGACCACTGAGTGGATGGAAAATCCATTGGAGTATTTGATGTTGGGACAGGGAGTGAACGTAGAGGACAACGAATCAAAGAGACAATGTTGGTGTCAAAAGACACCATAGCACTGAAGCATGATTCGCTCAATGAGAGCAAGAGAAGATATCCGAAGATGATCTGACAATATGAGATGATGATAGGCTAATCACTAAGATCGTCTATAAATAGGTTTGGTTATGAACCAAACTCAAAAAACTCGGGTGAAGGTGGTTGCACCTTTCCATAAAATGTGTATCGGGAATCCACAAGTGGACATGGTCAACTAAGGGTTTAGTCAGTCATTGATGAAAAAAATTTGACAAGGTGAGGTTACAAAGGAACCACATGTTCCAACACCCCCCTGTAAACTCATCTTGGAGGAAAACAAATTCCACAACATTGCCCCTGAATTTTTCTTGGCAGCAAAAGATGGTCACAATATGGTACAACAACACTCCCGAGGAAGTCTGATCACCATCAAAATGGATCAAGGCCAAATAGAATCCATCCATTTCAAAATGGGTTGCAAAATTAGTTTTCGAACCATGGTCCCAGTCGGTCAGTCCACTAGACAATAAAACAACACCAACTGATCGATTAGGTGACTAGATAAGAACGTACCAATATAAACAGTCTCTATTAATCTAATAGTCTCTGCATTAGGTACAATAAGCAGAAGTACAAATACCAATAACACAATTGAACATGGTTCTGTTAGTCTCAAAAAATCAAAGTACATCAGTTGTGTTTACACATCAACAACTTCAAAGTAGTACCCCCCTAAAAACAACTAAGGGGTCAAAGCATCAACAACAAATATTTGTCAAAACACACCATCGATGGATAATAGATAGTTGAAATGTAGTCGAACAATACACAGTCGAAAAAACCTCCAGGTGATTTCCAAGTCGGGTCGAATCTTAATCGACCAATATCCCAATTGAACTCCAGTCGACTGTCAAGTCGGGTTAAACCTGTGGTCGACCACTACAAAACATCAACAATGAAGAGGAGTGTTGTACATCCATACAACCGACGATACACAATGGTAGGAACTATTCAAGTAGCAGTTCAAATGCGCCCATGACCACTCATTAATCCAACCACATTCAATCCCGATAGTCGGAACATGTCCATGGTTTTGTCTTTCAAGTCTCTTCTACAAAGATCTGAAAGCATGGTTTCTATTTCTTCGATGGTGAGGATGATGATAAGGCACAGAGGGATATGCAGGCTGATTAAGGGATATAGGCTCAGGGTAAGGTGTACTCTCAGGAGTAGAAAAACCTAGTATATCAACAACAACACCATCAACAACAATATTCTTAGAATTTGGTATGTCAGGAACAACCATCTCAACAACTAGTTCAGTAGATTGCTCTACCAGTAAATCAGTCTGAACTTCTCTCTAACAAACATAATTTCTCTATTTGTAGCAAGGTCAGGTGTAGACAAGGAGGAAACAACATCATCATATCCAAGACCTATTCTTGGTGGCATCATCTCAAGAACAATAGGAGAAACAATACCCTGTCCATTCTTTCCAAGTCCTCCTCTAGTATATCCCAACTTGCTGAGCAGTCAGGATCCTATACCTGTATTGTATTTTTCAAAGTTGGGTGAAACAACACAATTATTTGTTTCAAAACATAAATTGACAACATCTTTCTTACAAATGATTCTATACCTATATTGTATTTTTCAAAGTTGGGTGGAACAACACAATTATTCATTTCAAAACATAAATTGACAACATCTTTCTTACAAATAGAAGAAGGGGGTGGAGAAGAAATGGGTGAGCTTGGTAGTTCAACAACATCAATGGTGTTCTTACAAACAACTAGACTAGAAACAATGGTGGAAGAAGAAACATGTGAGTTTTGAAGCTCAACAACATCAATCTTCTTCTCAGCAGTTGCCTCATCATTCTGTTTAATAATCTGCAAGCTCTAAAGAGTCTTATCCTTCTTAATTAGTAACAACAATATGACATTGTAATCTTCCTTCAATGCTTGATATTCATAAAATAGACGATTGTTGTCTTCTTAAAGAGGAGTATATTCTTCATGAAGCTCATCAATGAAAGCCTTCAAGTGGCAACCTCACGAACCAATTAGGTATTTTCTTCCATCCACTTGATGACATATGTACTCAATGTTCTATGAGGAAGATATTTCACTTCTTCCTCCAAGTCTTTAAGAAAGTCAGAATTTTCTTTCAAATTTTTCTACAAGGGTCTGAAAAAAGCTAGCATCAGTGTTCCCCAAGGAAACAACCTTTCTAGAGTGATCAATCACAACAATCTAGAACACATCTTCTACATATTTTAACTGATTTTTTAGTCCCGCATTTTTTGTCTTCAAGGCAACATTTTCATGAGAGATGACTTTCACCTCTTTCATGAGATCATTGACAAGATCCTTTTTATCACTAAAAACATCCACCAATTCTTGGAAAATGGTTTCCATCGTTTGTTCTAGGTCAACAATCTTCCTAGAATTTTCATCAAACTATTAGAGAAGGATGGTAACCTCATCTTCCAGCTGGGTATGGGTTGTCTTCAACTCACTATTTTGTCGTTGATTCTCCATCGACAACTATGCAATGACATTTTACAAGGAAATGTCTTCTGCATGAAGTCGTCTGTGAGATTCATCCAAGATGATAGCCTTCTTCTCATGAATCTGCTGTAATTTTTGAAGCATTAGAGATTCATCTTCGTCTAGTATTCCCATGTTGATGGAGGGAGGATCCAAGCACGAATCTGCATCAAAGGAAAAATGGATAGGAAGTCGATAAGAAATTTGGCGACTTACACCAAGTCGGGTCTATATCTGACCGTCTAGGTAAGGGAGACACCAATTCTCAACAGGCATGCAACACCAAGACCCACGCATAAGCCATACGACGTCCCTTCTTTATTTATTTGAAGTAAATCTATCTAGTTGAGTCGATGCAATGCGATGAGAGGCCGAGTGGTCGATACAAATGCCAGAGCATCCATGGGTCCAAGATCTAGTCGAGCAATTGACCCGAGTAGCACAGGATTTAGGGAAACCACGAACTTATATTAAAAAATGCTGGTACAAGAATAGATTGTACCATGGGTTTTCCTCTAATTAGAACCCAATCCAACCATGCATTCGAGTCAAATAAGGTCAAGTATACTTCTGGACACAATCCACCATAACACAAAATGAATTGGATATGCAAACACGAGTTTCATGTGTTGGAAGTTGGGTCGATTCGGAATGGTTAATACACACATTATTCAGTCGAACCCAAGTCGGTCAGATCCATTTACGGTCAAGGAGAGAGTGATTTGAGTCCTCTAACACATATGCAAGTTGTTGAGTCGGTACGTCGAGTCGAGGGCAGAAATAAGTCCTCACCAGATGAGGGTTTCAACTATGAAAATCATCAAGTCGAGTCAAACCCCGGTTCAATCGATGAGAGTAGAAGTCAACAATGCCATAAATCAAACTTCTTCAGTCAAGGGTCAAATTACAAGTCGACATGATGCCTTCATCAGTTGCATGACTCCCGGTCAAGGGTTTCACCACGCCAATCTTCGTCGAGTGGAGCTGACTGGTCAAATGGACAAAAAGTCGAGGGTTTCTAAAACCAAGTCGATTCGATCCTTCTGTTGATCAACCAAAATATCAAGTCGATGGGCTAGGTTGATGGACTCACTCAATCAACAAACGAAGAGTCTCTTCGAGCATAAATCCTAGTCGATATTTCTTCCACGACATCAAAGTGATTCCTCACAAATTCTTAGTCGATGCTTGAAAAAAGGCAAAAGTACCAAGTTGATGCGATCTCCTGTCCACGATAAGAATCTGGATAGAAAACGCCGAGGTTTCTTCCATTTAATCCATATGGATGGATTTGCAAGTGCCCAATGACCCATATCAAGCCATTGTCCGTTATTTATTTGAAAAAAACAAAGTCAAAAAATGACTTCAATATTGTCTAGTTTGAATCTGAGTCTTTTATGCAATCCCAAGATCAAGAAAGCAACAACTTTGATACCATGTTGGGACAATGAGTGAACGCAGAGGAAAACGAATTCAAGAGACAGTGTTGGTGTTGAAAGAAACTATAGCACTGAAGTATCAGTTGCTCAATGAGAGCAAGAGCAGATCTCCCAAGATGATGACAATATGAGACGATGATAGACCAATCACTAATATCATCTATAAATAGGTTTGTTCATGAACCAAACTCAACAAACAAAGGTGAAGGTGATTGCACTTGTCCATAAAACGTGGATCGGGAATCCACAAGTGGACATGGTCAACCAAGGGATTAGTTAGTCGTCGACCCAAAGACTTGGTCGACCCAAACTACCTGACAAGGTGATGTTACAAAGGAACCACATGTTCCAAAATTTGAGTGCAAGGTTGCACGAGGATTCCAATGAAGGTAACTCCAAGCTCACGACTATCATCGATCTATCGGAGTGACAACATGAGAGAATCTGGACTGTTGACGACTAGATGATCAGTTTAGGCCTATCGGAAGAAATTCCATCAGAGGTTTGGGAGGAAGACTTGAGAGGACTAGATTCGACAACGAAGACTCTAAAAATGATTGCGAGCCATTGATTTGGAACAATGAGTGGATCTCCATCGCTTTTCAGAGAAGTGATGGTCGAAATGGAATGTGTTACCTACAATAGAGGTACTTTGATGATGAGGACTCTGAGAATGATTGAGAGTTGTTGATTCTAGACTCCGAGGATCGTTACCATTGGAGTGGGAGCACCCCGATAATGAGAAGCTCCAAGGAGAGATCTATACCATAGGTCGACGTGCAGGCGAGATGCATTCTCGTCCGTGGATTTGTCATGGAATCCACCTGACCATCTCACGAACAGATTAAAGGACGAGAGATAACCGTTGCATAGGTTGAAGAACTGATGTGATGAGAGCCATTGATATCAGACTCTGAGGATCGTTGTATCCATTGTGTTAGCGCTTGAGATGATTCTAGACCATAATAAAACCTTTTCCAAGGCACCTCAATGTTTACATGTTGGTTGGTTGGTGGATTAGGGAAAATGGAAGGACAAGGTTAAGAAAGATATTGGGCATAAAACTAGAATTAACATGTGTAATATTTGATCAATGATCAAGGCCATTGGGCATGGAGTAATTTTGTCAACACCCTATGGATTAGAGGCAATTAAGATAAGTATCATACGAAGTTGATTAACATTATGAAAAGAAGAAGAAAAGAAGAACAAGTATGAACTATCAAGTGACCTATGCTAGATCAATCTTCATATATTCATAAGTTGGAATATTCAACAAAAGCAAATTCTTTCTGAGAATGAATTAAAACACTTGAACAAACTCAAGAAGAATAGGCAAATGCAATGAAGCTTCACTGCACAAGAATCCATAATTCATGAATAATTGTTGAAGCTCAACAATTGGTATTTCATTCAAATGAGCAAATAACGAGATGTAGGAAACAAAAGAAAATGACTGACTATTAGTAGAGTTCTCAAGAATCTCTAATAATGAGAAATTTACAAAAGACAATTTCCCTTTAGGATTTACAAAATGCACACAGTCCTACCCAGATCCTAATCTAATTCTTCCAACCAGGATTCCACCCCCCCTTTCCATTACAAATCATAAAGACCATTTTATAGAAGGAAAACATAATTCTTATGATGAGATCAAATCCCTTCTTCTTGGTGATATTTATGAAAATAGAAAAAGAGATTGATTCCATGTGATTCATTTCGCTAGTTTCAATCCCACTTCTTCACCCCTGTGTGTAGTGTACCCTTTTACACTACCCAGGTTCACCCAACCTCTTACTCACATCATTCGTTACATGGATGTAAAAACAAATGCATTTAACCAGAATTAAACACATAAAACTCAGAGTCAAATATATAAAGATTGATTCCATGTGATTCATTTCAATCCCACCCTTCACCCCGTGATAATCACCCTATCCAAATGGGTGCTATGGATTGTTCAAAACTCAAGTGAGAATTGTTAGATGCAACTAATATCTCATGATATAATCATACTATCAGTGACTTCATCAGACAGATAATCTAAAAAATGACATCTCATATGTTGGATCATGGAATCCCCTTGATGCTTCTTAAATAAGACAACTAAGGGAAATCTAACCGAAAGAAGTCTATAAGGGCCACATTTGTCAAGGCTTTAAATGGGGTAGGTACACTAAGTGGGCTTGGATTAGAAACCACATAGTTATGGGTTCTGAGTTAAAGGAGTCTTGGGATGGGTGAACACCTAGAAAGTCCTACTATTTGTGCAAGCCCCAATGTAATGATTGAGGTCATGATTCATTTTGCTAGTTTCAACCCCACTTCTTCACCTCGCCAGGAGCATCCCCTAATGCAATGAGTGGTAAGTGGACAATTCAAAACCACATGTTCTTTCACTGCAACTAATAATCACGGATATGGGTCATAGATTAATGACTTTCTCAGAGGTGATAATCCCAAAAATAATATCTCTATGTTGGATTGTGGAAACATCCTTGATGCTAAATAAAAGAGGAAGGAGCTCTCTACAATAGTTCATAAGGAACAATACTTGTTAAGGTGTTGCAAATTGCATAATAAGCTAAGTGGGCCTGGTTGTGGAGAAAAATATACAGTTATGCCCGATTGAGCTAGATGAGTCTTGGGATGAGTGACCTCCCAAGAATTCCTAGTTACCAAGTGCAATCCCCGTAAGTGATGATTGATGCAATGTGATCCATTTTAACTAGTTTTAATCACCTCACCCTTGAGAGAATCACTGTCGTAATGGGACTACTATGGACTATTGAATCATATGAGAAATTGATCAGTTATGGCTAATACTCATGGATATGTGGGTCATAGATTAATGACTTACTCTACATAGATAGTCCCAAAAATGATATCTCATATGTTGTACTATGGAAAGTCCCTATATTCTTAAATAATAAGAGTGAGGGGAGCTCTAACTGAATATTTCATAAGGTGCAATACATGTTAAGGTTTTGCAAATGGGTTAGCAAGCTAAGTGGGTTGATTTGGGAAAAATCCACCGTTAAGCATGTTTGTGCTAGTTGAGTCTTGAGATGGGTAACCTCTTGAGAGGTCTTGGTTACTTGGTTTAAGTCCTAGAGGTGATGATTACCATGCAATTCATTTTCTAGTTTCAATCCCACTTCATCACCCCGTGAGCATCAGTCAGATGTAAATGATGCTTTAATTGCTTAAAAATCATGAGAAATTAATAATTCAGGGTCTAATATTCATGGATAAGGGTTATATATTAATGACTTACTCTACATATATAATCATGAAAATTATATCTCATATGTTTCACTGTAGAAGTCCCTCAATGATTAAATGAAGAGTGAAGGGAGATTTGACTAAATAGTTCATAAGGTACAATATTTAAAGTTTTTCAAATCGTAGGAAGTTAAGTGGGATTTATTGTGGGGAAAACTCCATTGTTAAGCATGTTTAAGTTAGAGGAGTCTTGGGATGCATGACCTCTTGGGAAGTCTTGGTTACAAAGTGAAAGCATTGTAAGTGATGACTGATGCCATGTGATTCATTCCACTAGTTTCAATCCCACTTTTCACCCCTATGAGCATCATCCAATGCAATGAATAAGTGGAGTATTCAAATAACGAAATTGATCAATTCAGACTACTAATTATGGATATGGGCTTCATAGATTAATGATTTGAATTCACTGCTATAACTCGAAAATGATATCCTACATTTTGATTTTTTAAATAAGAAACATAACGAAATGTGATTTTAGTTATAGATTAAATATGGACCTAAATAGACCTAAGGCCATAAGAAAGGAGTTTTCATAGATTAATGAATTTTAACAAAATGTCAATAACAAATGACAAATTATTGTTAATGGATATGTCTCTCCAACGGATAGGTGAGTTCTCCCTTGGGTTTTCCCTTGACCCAAGATAGAAAAAAAACAAACCATAATACAAACTTTCCTAGATCTATGAAATTCAAGTACTCTTTACACTATGAGATAGAGTTAAATACTTAGTTTTTCGGTGGGTTTCCTTGTGTAGCCCGACTGAATCAACTCTAGAGTTTTGACTCTTGTTCCTGCGCTTGCTTCTTATACACACACGACAAGCAATACCTAACTCAAATCCTTCAAGCATTAAAGAAACTTAAATAACTTCAGATCTACCTTATCTTACTCAAGCAAAGAATAAGTATCCCAACATGCAATCAAATAGACAAAACATAAAAGGGGAAAGTGGCATTTACTTGTAATAAAAAAAAAATAAGAACTCAATTGATGGCAGGTGTGATCACCCCTTTCTTTGAGTCCAACATGGTTCTCCCTGGTCCCTTCCTCCTTTGCTCTTCCTTCACTCTCACTCTCTTAGAATTCTAGTAGTGTAAATTTACTCTCAATTATTCCTCCTTTCTCCAAGCAAACCTCCATGCATAAATAACCCACCAAATATTTTCTCCATGTGATGAGATAATGCGTCATCTTTGTGCTTCCAGAGATTACTTAGGACATGCATTGACTGAAACACTGATGATCTACCACTAGTCTTGGTTAACTAACCATTCAATCCATACTTGACTAGATATTCTCAAGTGGATGACCACTGTGACACACACACTGTGAGTACACCTGGTGATGATTCCAAGGAAGCCATTCACTCTTGTTGATAATTCCAATGTATGCATGCATGGCTAGACTTCACTTAATGTAACTAAAACTAAAGCATGACTCAAAGAGGTGCACCATTTTTAGGGGGAAGAAATATTCTCACTGCCCACTGGGCCAAGGAATAGTAATTATCTCCTAAAATCAATGAATTAAGTGATTTTCCTCCTAGTAAATAAGAATTTACCTAATGGTGGTTTATGAACCCATGCAATACATTGCAGCTATTTTTCCTGGTGGTTTGGAAACCCACATTTTCCAATGGTATTGCAGGTATTTGTCCATGGTTTTGGAAACCCTTGTAAGGTACATGTGTATGTATACTCCCGTATCTCTTTTGAGAAGGTCCTCTATGTGCCCCTTGGGTGGAAAATATACTTGTAACTATTATACAAAAAATAGATCATTCACTTGGACTAACGAAACTAGGAGGAACTCTAAATTACTAAAAAAGAAAGCGAATAAAAGGAAACATGAGAGAAATGAGATAAGGTAAATTTGAATAAGTCTACCTATGTGTTAGTGAATGCACTTATGAGATTATGATGTAATGAGAAGAATAACTCTATAATAGTTTGGTTTTTGATGTTATTCTTATTACATAATAAAGAGCTAATTTATATTAAAGAATAACTATTCTTTATAAAAGTGGCTGATAATGCCTATCGACATCATCTTTTCACCTTTCCAAATTAATTGGCATCGATTGATGTATAATAACCACTTTTATAAGTGGTTGTTAAGCAAGCTGATCTACCAACATGCCTAACAGCAATTAATATATTGAATACATTTAATTGACATAATAATTTATTACATTAATTTAATATATAATGTTCTATAAATTAAAGTAGTAGTTGATGGATAAATATATTAAAGTATTAAATAACATATTAATTATTAATTGATTGATACATTGATAATGTAAATATATTAATGTATTTAGTAACACATTACATTAATTTATAATGTATTACATTAATGTAAATATAATACATTAAAAGTATTAATGTATAATACATTAATATATTAGCATAATAAATTAATGTATTATAATTTAATATTATACATTAATACATTAATTTATAATACATTAATGTGTAATATATTAATACATTAAAGTACTCATACATTGATATGTAATGTAATATTAATATAATATATAAAACATTTAGATTGAATTATTAATTTACATTAGTGTCTAATGTAAATTATATTGAATGATTGATACATTGATAATATAATGTGTACACTAATTAATTAATACATTGAAAATGTAATAACATTAACATTAAATTCAACACATTTAATATATCAATAAATACATTAAATGCATTAAATAATAGATAATAAAGTATTAATACATTAAATAAGTAATAATACACCAATAAAGTAATGCATTATTTTTTTTTTTTTTACAATTAGGGGAATCTGCAATCCAAGAAGATCGTACTTCAGCTGGACACAATGTGGTCGAATCCTGCCGGCCGCCTTATAAACCCTAGGGAGAAACGCATAACCCGCAAGCACGCCCTTCGAGTAAATCTGTGGTGACCTAATCTTTGAGACCTCATTTTTCATAGTTCCTTCCATTTACACTCCAAGATCGGGCCACCGGTCTACACCTACAGTAATGCATTATTACATTAATGCATAATGTAAAATATTAAATTACACTATCACATTGTTGTAATATATAAATTAAAGTATTAATGCATTAGGCATAAAGTTACACATTAAATATTAATACATTAATAATGTAATGTATGAATTAATTAATACATTAATACATTTTAACTAATACATTGTTAAAGTATTAATACAATAACAATAATATACATAATAATATATTATTAAAAATATATTAATAATACATTATTAAAGTGTTAATACATTAATACATTTATTGAAAAATGATTGTGGTTGATTATGCTGGACCATCATCATGGTTTCATGATCAGCGATTATGAACGACATTGATGTATATATTAATATATTAATAAATAATTTAATTAATTAATTAATACATTTTTAATAAATACATTACCAAAAACTAAAAGTAGTAATATAATAATAACAATAATACTAACAATAATAATCTTCTTTAAGGTCACAGACAAGACACATCAAATTGGTGTATGAGACCCCTTGTTTGTGGGACAAGGACCCTCCACCCAACGCATTTGACTGTAAAGTCTACTAAGGTATACATACCCTACCCCTTTGATTTGAACTTGTGACCTTAAGAGGAAACACATGTTCTTAACCATTAGCCCAATCGAGGTTGTTGCTATTACATTAATTTTCATAATGTATAAATTAAAGTATTAATTTACATAAATGTATAATATAAAGTATTAATTAAGTAATACATTTATTCAATATATTTTTTAAGTAAAAGAGCAGTTCGCTATATTAACTTTCCAAAAAAGGTTAAACCATAAACACAATGTCTACCAACTGTCTCGCCATGTAAGCAGAAACTGAGACAGCTGGCTATCTATGCAATCTATGAGGGAGACATATTGGTTGTCATTTGTCTTACCTGAAGGAAACCAAGACAACTAGCAACCATTAGTCTGAGAAATTTTTTTGTGTCTTAGAGTTACAAAATAATGGCATTTAGCTGCTCTAGTCCGAGGGAAAACAGAGAAACAAGATTAAAAATATTAACTCAGGACATTTTTACTTGGTGGCTCCTCGCCATCCATGTCACCTTGTCATCCCTGGTGGTTTTCAAAGATGAAGGCCTATGCACACGCTTCGGGCAAAGACTGCCCGGCGATGTATTGAGTAGGTATCGAGAGCAGGCCTACTCATTGGCTTGGCTAGACCTGGTGCTTTTGCGGGATTATACTCCACTTAAGTGCCTAGTTCAAAGATTAACTGTGTGGTCCCAAGGAGGAGGGTGTGGCTACGCTCTTCCTCTTGCATGATAGATAGAGGACATGGCATAGAAGTGGTGCCACCCTCCTTATCCAAACTAGCCCCTAAAGCCTCGCCTTCCATACCAATTGTCTCGACCTCGACTGCATCGTTTCATTCCAGGTCTTCTGTTGGAGGGATCTCTACTGCACCTGAGATTGGTTTTGCCTCAGAATCTGTTGGGATTTCTTCAATGATGTAGCCGGGGGGGGGAATCATCCAAATGGGGTTCTTCTGTTTGAGAGCCTTGATGATTCTTGGTGGGCAGTTGGGTAATTTCCTCTGGAAAACATGTCGGCGGGTTCCAAGTGTCTGGGACTATGAAAAGCAGGTGTGTTGGGGGGACTTGAATGGGTTCATCTCGGGTAATTTCTTCAATATAGGCCATGGGAGGCGCCTCAGGTCTTCTGTGTTTTCGGACAAGCTGCATTCTTTCCATGGATAGTGCCCGCTCGAAATTTTGTTGTCTCTTTCTGCACGCAGTCAAGGCATACCAGGAAGCCCCCCTGTAGGGCTTGCCTCATTCCCTTGGTATTTGGAGGTGCCAAGCAGTGGATCTGGCGACAATTAGACCATTCCAGCCGCACTAGAGCTCAAGGATGTTCCAATGCTACAGCTTCAGCTCCAAATGAGCCCCTTCCCCTCCAAACGAGTAATTCATGAGGAGGAAGTGACTAGACCCACCTATTATGGCAAATTCAACAGTGCTCTATGGTTCCATTCCATCATGTGCACCTAGAAGTCTTGGACTCATTAGTCCTGGTTGAACTAACTTGCCCCCATCCTAATGGCTTTTAGGGATGGGGAACATGGCTCTGCTTAAGGCCCCACCAAGCACTATACCACGGCCCTCTCAAGTGTCTAGGTGGCACCCCATATGGGGTTGGGTAATCTTTGTTCACAAGGCATTGACAACGAGTGGAGAGTTTTGTGGCTTTCGAGATGTGAGGATCCTAGTAGATGCTTTCCCCTCCGTTGTTACCCCTTCATTTGCTAGGTAATCCACTATACTATTCACTTCCCTTTTCACATGGGAGGGTATGATATTGAGATTGGGCCTAAGTAAGGCTCCAAACCAAGATTTTCCCTGGATGTTCCCCATGGAGGATCATAGTAATTAGCTAGATGATGGTTTGAGAGTCCCCTTCCAAAATGATATTGTGGAGGTGGTTGTCAATTGTTGCTTGTGTGCCCCGAAGGAGGCCCATTAATTCCGCGACATTATTTGTGTTTTCTCCAATAAAAACCTGCTACGAGGCAGAGGATTTGGCCATCTAAATTTTGAGGGTAGTCTTGCAAACTGGCCGGGTCCTTGATTTTGGAAGCCCCATCAAAATTGACTTTTATAAAACCTATTGCAGGAGGGGGACCATGTAATTGGGCTGCTTTTTCGGGATTGCTTGGATTTACCGAGGTTTACTATTCGTGCTAAGATGCCGCTGTTGGAGAATGCATTGTCTGCATCGTGATTGTGACTCTCCCCGCTTCCACTCTCGACATTTCCTGGATGATCTTGCTTATTTGTCCCCATAATAGTTTCGGAGTGGATGCCTTGGAGTGGAATATTATGTTATTCCTCGTCTTCCATTTTCTAGAGAGTGAATCCTCGGAGTAGGAGCCAAATGAGGGCAAGAATGGGATTTTTAAAAGATAGCAGGTCCCAATTTTCTATTGTATCTCTGATACTAATCCTGTTCTGATTCATCTTGCGCATTTCTTGAGCCCCTTGGTCCCATATCCACTAGATGAAAGGACATCTATTGAAGAGATGTTCCAGAGTTTCCTCTTGTTGTTGTCATAAGGGCCAGATTGATGGTCCAATGAAGCCTCTTTTCTGGAGATTATCCCAAGTGAGGATACGGTTGTGGATGGTGAGCCAAAGAAAGGTTGACACCTTCAGCCAGAGGAAGGGGCTCCAAACCTTGTTCCAGATATTCTCCTTGTCATGACTCTGGTGATTACCTTTCAGATAGTAGGCTTCTTTGACTGAAAAGTTACCTATAGTGGAGTGCCCCCATCTAAGAATGTCCGAGCCTTCTCGCTTGGGGATTTTCCTGTGGCTGGCATAGTGCTACCAGGAGTGAAGGTCTGAGTTCTCTGGGATCTGTAGCTCCTGGGTGGAAGTCTTCCATTGTCGCCAAGGTAGTGGGTTGTTTCCCAGTCACCAAAATTCCTTTACATGTTGAGGGGTGTCCGTGTGAAGCAGTTGCTTGAGGGGGCTTAGCTCTTCTATCTGATCTAGAGGTTTTTGTTGTTGCCATGAGTCTTGCCAGAAAAGTGCACTTTCTCCATTCTGGATCTCCCAGAAGGCATGTTTTTGAACCATCTCTCTATTTTTCCAGGTCGTGTTCCAGATGTTGGATCCCTGAATTTGGTCATTGTGACGGATGAGTTTGTCTACACTTGTGTTTGGAGCATACTTTTGTTTCCAAAGTTGCACCCAGAGTGCAGTGGGGGCCTTTAGCCATCTCCACCACATTTTAGCTCCTATGACTTGGTTGAGTTTCCCTGGGTCACGCAGACCCAGTACTCCCCCCGCTTTAGGCTTGCAGAGCTTATCCCAACCTACTAATGCCCATTTCTTGTTCGGTTGGTGCCCATGCCTACATTTATACAATATTAATTACTGCATTGTTAAAGTAATAATAAAAATATTATTTGATACCTTTAATACATTAAATGAATTAATAAATACATTATTAAAGTATTAATATATTAATTTATAATGTAACATATTTAGTTATTAATAAATTAATAATGCATTAATAAATACATTCTTAAAGTATTAGTGCCTTAATAAATACATTACTTAAGTAGTAATACATTAATAATATATTGTTTAAGTATTAATACAATAATACCTTAATTGAAAATGACTATGGTTGAGTATGGTTGACCATGACCATGGTTTACTTTGGTAAACCTTGGTTGACATTGGGAAGGAAAGGTTGGCTATGGTTGACCATGGTTTTCCTTCATCATGGTTGAGCTAGGTTGACAATGACCATGGTTGACTATGGTTGATCACAGTTTATTATGGTTGAACATGTCCATGGTTGACCTTCGTTGACCATGTGGATCTCATTATGGTGGGCCATGTTGATTATGTTCATCGTAGTTTTTGATGGCACTAGTGCATTACAATGTTGATCATATTTTGTTCATCAAATTGTGACATCATGGTTTGTTTGTTCATCAAATTGCGACATCATATTTTGTTCATAAGTTTACTATGTTCGATACATTGTGATATTTTGAAGTGTTTGTCACATTGCGACATCACGATATGTGCATTACATTACAATGTGAGGAGATGTTTTCAATATTGCGACGACAGGGTGATGTGGGACACATTGCAACATGTATTTATGTTTGTCACATTGGTTTGTGTACATCAAACTGCGACAAAAGGTTGTGTTTGTCTCATTGTGACATTTGGAAATGTCTATCACATTGCATTTGTCCCATACAATGCCAATTTATGTTCATTTGATTGTGATGTTCATAATTGTTCATCACATTGTGACCTCTCTATATGTTCGTCACAATGTGACGTTCATATATGTTCATTGCATTGCGGTTTTATTATGTTTGGTAGATTTGCTACTATGCTCGACACATTACGATGTTTGGAAATGTTTGTCACATTCAGGTGTCTGTATATGTTTGTCACATTGTGATGTTACTATGCATGGTAGATGGAAACATTACTATGTTCGACACATTACGACGTTTGGAAATGTTTGTCACATTGCGGCGTCCATATATGTTCACCACATTATGAAAATCCGATGTTTGGTAGATTACAAGTTTACTATGTTCGACACATTGCAATGTTTGGAAGTGTTTGTCACATTGCGATGTCACGATATGTGCATCACATTGAAACATGAGGAAATATTTTCATATTGTGACGGTAGGGTGATGTGAGACACATTGTGACATATATTTATGTTCATCACATGGTGACATGTATTTATTTTTGTCACATTGCGACGAGACCATCCACACTGCGACGACATGCCTATTTTCATCAGATTGCAACGTTACTATGTTTTGTAGAATGTAATGTTACTATGTTCATAACATTGCGACATTACTATGTTTGTCATATTGCAACATTATATTTTCATCACATCGCAATGTAATGTGTTCGTAATAGTGCTACTTTACTATGTTTGGTAGATTTCAACATTACTATGTTCAACACATTACGACATTTGAAAATGGTTGTCACACTGCGACGTTGGAATAAGTGCATCACAATGCAACATCAGGAAATATTCATCACATTGCGATGATAAGATGATGTGTGACACAATGCGATGACATGCCTATCCACATCCATATATGTTCGACACATTGTGACGTTTGGAAATTTTTGTCACATTATGATGTCTGTATATCTTTGTCACATTGCGACAATTGAAAGTGTTTGTCACATTGTGACGTCAATAAGAACAACAAGAATTTGAACATCAAATTTCACATTGAACATCGGAGGTATGTTTGTACATCACATTGCATTATTGGGTTTTGTAAGTCAAATTGCGACGTCGAGCTATGTATATCAAATTGGGACATTGGCGTATGTTCATCAGATTGTAACTTCGAGATCTGTTTGTTCCATTATGACATAGGGTTATGGTCATGGACATCAGGTTATGTTCATTGACATCAAGTGATGTTCGACACATTGTGACATTGAGTTATGTTTGTCACATTGCAACGTCGGGTTATGATCATGGATGTTGGCTTATGTTCAACACATTGTGACATAGAGAAATGTTCATCACACTGCGACGTCAAGTTATCTTCGTCAAATTGCGTCGTAGGGGCATGGACGTCACATTGCATCCAATTGAGCATAAATCCATGCTTTTCTAGTAACTTTAGAGGACTTTCATATCTGTAATGATTAAAGAGGAGTGGATGTTTTCTTTTTAATTGTTAAAAAAGAGAATTAAATTTGCATGAAGGAAAGGTAGGGAAGCAAGCCACACTTTTCAACCTTTGCCTCACTTGATATGATTAGTGAATGCTATGTTTATGTTTATTGATATGAAGGAAAAGTTTCAAACCTATTACAAAGATACCCTTGTGAATGAATACGAGTGTACGAGAAACATCAAAATATATATGGTTGACCTAGAATGTGTGGTTTGGAACTGTTTTTTATTCAAAAGGAACTAAATTTCTGGGAAGAGTTTCATTCTTTATTAAACCTCTAGTGCAACATCCAGGTGGAGTTGGAACATTGTCACCGCAATGAGATTTGGGAGGACACACTCGTGCTGTCGCTAGTTCGGCGAAAGACGGTGGCAGTGGCGGTGGTAGAGTTGGATAATGTGGATTGGAATGCAGTCCAATATGAGCAACGACCACAACTGTTGGGATTTCACTGAGCATCAATGTTCGTGGTTGGCCTTGTTTTTATTACACATCCTAATATGCACAATAAAAACCCAAAAAAACTGAACAAACAAAATTAGTAATCCAACGACCGATCACCGAATCAATGCGGTGAACAAACAAAAATATGCTCTTGAGACACGCATGCAATATTTCATCCAGATGCAACTCCCCTACCATTAGTTTGACTCCAGATGCAAGGTTTTCTCTTAGATTGCAACTGAATTAATTTGATTGTGATAGCCATTATATAAAGGAATTGACTTGCATCTCAGTCTTGAATGTATATGTATACATCTGCTTCCATGCTGGGCTATCGATGTCAATATGGAAGGCAGTTTGTCAATTGTTAAGGTTGAGTGATACACACATATCCCTTATCACTAATGAGAACACTCCCATTGAGTTGTGTAGCTTGTCACTTTGAACGCTACATCGGTCTCATTAGGTTTAATTGAAAAATGCACAATAACCATTAACAATACTCTGAATAAATAATAATATGAATGCATATCGACCCGAATACAAATAATCTAAATGCATACCGATAGAACACACAATAATGTGAATACATAATGATCCGAATACCTAATAACCATTAACAATAATCTCAATGCAGGTTGATCGATTCAGACTGAATTAAATGGCGAAGGAATTATAAAATCTGAATGCATATAAATATGAATTATAAAATCTTAATGCACTGAGGGTTAATTGAAATTCAAACGCCACTACTCTCCACCTGGTAGCACTCGCCATGACTCTCCACCTGGTAGCACTCGCCACGACTCTCTACATGGTAGCGCTCATGGCTCTCCACCTGGAAACACATGATTTAATTAAAGTTAGGCCATACTGGCATAACGCCATTTCACGTTTCACATCCCAACTAACGCTCACCACAACTCAAACGTGCCTGGCAATCAGATGGTCCATTTTACGTTTCAACTCCCAACTAACGCCCGCCGCAACTCAAACGTGTCCCAAATATATATAATACATGCTATCACGTTGAGGTGGTGCCTGCTAATCAACCAAACGTGGCAATAAACCTTGTTAATTACTTAACCGTGGCAATCAGATGGTTGGACAGTGATTCCTTAACATGATTTGGTAAATGTGAAAAAGTAAACAGGGTAACGGATGCATTTATAAATGCAAGGAAGTTATGGAGATTAAATCTTATTCATTGATTTCAGTGTAAGACGAAGAATATGCTAGCATCTTTAATTCTTGGCCATAAGATTGAAATTTGTAATTAAAAGCTTCATTAAACCATCGATTCCAATAAGGGAGACGCCTATCGGCGTAATTAAGTTTTTTTTGAGTTTTTTTTGTTACTTTAAAAGTTTATTTTGTACACTCTACCTCTAAATTGGATAGCAAATTACAAAACAATTGGGTATACTATATATGCAAATGAAAAAATGAACATGAATGAACATGAATCTAGGTAATTTGAAACATAAGCTAGTTAGAAATAATTAGAAAAATGAGATATAGTGATGAGATAGACAAACCTTTTGTTTGATTGAAACTCAGGAGTTAACATGTCCACTGCTAAATCTTTTTTCCAAATTGTTCATGGGCAACATCCTAAAGGAATATTGAACTTATTTGACTTGTCCTAAAGAATACGAATTACAAATCTATTGAAGATTTATTTGGAGCATATGTAATAAAAATTACAAATAACTAAAAAATGTCATAAAATTCCTTGGCACAAGAAAAGTGTTGATGTTCATCAAAGAAAAGGTACTTCAAGAAGGGGACCGGTTGATGGTTTATTTGTATAAAAATGATTGCAAAGGTCCCTGCAGGAAGCTAAAACCCCAAGAAAAATGACCCTTTCAGATATTGAAAATGCATATCATTATCCTTGAAAATGATGAATGAAAATGCACATGT
>SNQJ01S0167785.1:0-11695 GCA_010110895.2 Picea sitchensis
TCAAGTAGCATGATCGTCCTAGGTGGCTAGGTGTGTTACAATCGGTTTTTAGAACAATTTGGTTTTTAGTTAGTGGCGTTTTCCCCAGATAGGGTGGCCGGGAGACATCACACCCAAGATCAATTCATTATTGTGTGCAAAAATTTATGGAGATCATCATATATCCTACTTAAACAATGTGGAATGGATCCCATGGTATACTTAAAAAAATCACCATCGACCCGAACAAGAGTATAGGATTTGGAGGATAGAAGAAATCTTAGCATGGAATCTATTGAAGTGATTGATGAAGTTGATGAAAAAGTTCTGGAGACAAGACTCATGCATCCAACTAAACTAATTTTGTTTACCAAAGATTTCATACAACACACAAAAACAAGTTTGAAGACATAGATCGTAACTCTGATCTGTGACAATGAAATAAACCTCAAAAAGATTCAGTTAAACATAGTAGAGGCTATACTCAAAGACTTGAAACTATGGAAAAAAATCATTGACAAAATGCAACCACCAAAACCCACTTGATTATTGTAATTGAACTCTGCATTTTGATAAAAAAAAATAAAATTATTGTAATATCCCAATTGGGAAGGTGAATTGAAGCGTCGTAACTGTCCACTGACAATTTGACAGTTACAGGAAACGAAAAATCTCTCTTCATATTGTATAAAAGAGATGAATTGAAGAAGTTTAAGGACATTTTACACTTTGTTTATGTTGTATGGTACTATTACTTCAAGTTCAATAAAGAGCAAGAGGAATTTTCTGAGACATGTGGTTATGGTAAATGCATTGGGATTTTTCTTAATGCATTTGCCATTTATTTGAGTTCTATAAGTTTTATTGTATGAACTATTTATGAAATTCTCTTGTATGCTCGAATTATCACATGTTTCTCTTATTAAAAACAGTTATAATGTTGTCAAACCAGGATGAAATTACTTGTAAATGTGTTTAATGACAACATTTCTTTCATTTATCATATGGATGTATGAATTCTTTCTAATTTAGAAGACATTATTTTTAACTTTATTTAATATTTATTATTCTTGTCCTTATCAGGATAGGTTTATTTTAGTTTAGGCTTGCATCTTAGAATAGTTGTAAATAACATCATTTTAGTTTAGTTTCAATTTTAATTCATCTCAAAACCTTCGGTTCTCAGATTTATATTTAGACAATAAATTGTTGAGGCAACCAGGCCAATATACTATTTGAAAACACTACCCCAAATGACAACGAGTCTAATTGGGAATTTCCATCGGGCATTCTCCCTTACTTGATTTCTCGGGTTGTTTGGAACTGTCAAAATGAATGGCGCTAGAAGGAGGGCCATCAAACTAAATGGCTACTAATAAAACAAAAATCCCTATGTGTTCTATTCCACTTATCAACACAACTCAAGATAGCAGTTCTCATTCATCCAATTCTATGTACATTTTGAATCCTCAGTCATACTCTATGAATACACTCGCTCAAACTTCCACTCAAAGAGGCTTCACCTATTCAGAACCTTTATCCCGGGATCATCAAAGTTTCACTCATGGAGAGTTCCAAGACATAATAAGAGAGTCTGGTGACCATTTGTTGACCCGAAAATGGGGTAGACAAACTAGTCAAATTCCTATATGGATTATTTGATATCCTATGACCAAGGAAATCCCCTAAGAGAAGATCCATTTTTTGAATATCCTTACTATCTCAAGAAAACCCAACTATCGAAACCCTTGAATATTACATATCCCAAGTATCAAAATATATTTAGGATTCTTTTGATTTCAAACTCAAGCATTTATTTCTCACTACTAGGGGTGGCGCACCCCCATCATCACCTGAATCTCCACCACAAACATCTCGAAGTGATCCAGAAGAGAGTTGAAAACGGGAAGAAAATTATGAAAGGGAAGAAAACATATAGTTAGTTATATACAATGCTCAATTCATGGATAAAGTTAACCATAAACAACCTTATAAACCTTGGTTAGTCCTAGATGCAGTTTCAGTACCTGGGAAACTACATTATATGCCCAAACATCCCGAGAAATTCTTACCCAAGTTTGACCCAAAAAAAAGGGACTCCGATGAAGACCATGTCAAGAAATTCTTGTTGGAAGTGAGACTCCAAAACATATGGTATGAAGACATTGTTCGTAGGTCGTTCCCTCATAATTTAGAAAAAAATCGTGGTTCTTTATTTGGAAGAAGCTTCGATAACTAGTTGGATAATTTTTTAGACTATTTTTCTTGAAAAGTTCAGGGAATACAATGTTGGCATTATTGATTGTGTGTTGTCATTGATGGAAACATGAGACAAACATGTACAATAATCAGAGAAAATGAAGATCACCTTGTGTCATAAGTAATTCATGGTCACTGTTGATCATGATAGGATCAAAATTGATCCTATGATTCTAAAACTCAGGAAAGGTAGCATGGAGAGAATCAATGTACAGAAGGAGTAATGAAGCACACGTTATTAAAATATCATAAGAAATAGCGATGAACAAATCATAAGGAAGAACATTAATAGAATCTAAGAAGAGATGACACACATGAGTTATTTGATAAGGAATCAGAATAGATCGTGACCATCGAAGGATGAATTCAACAGAAATCCACAACAACAGTCAGATCTTGGACTTGCAGAGGAAGACTATCGGATAAACATCCGATTAAGTCATGACCGAAAAATCTCAATGAAGGAAGATCTATGGTGGGGAGCCATTGCAGGATTCAAAAGATGAGTTAACATCCACACAGATTTTGGTTCCAAAATCCACGATCATCGTTGATCATCACCCGTTAACAAATCGATGGCTCACATTGGTCCATTCACCAACATGCATATTCCATTGTGGAACCTGATGATTTTTTTTAAAGGTTTTGTTAGTTGGCACTCCACAATCATCCTTGATCATAGATCTCCACGCTGGTTTAAGCATAGTCATCGATCTGAGATACAGATCAACAAATAAATCCTGGCCATCCATCTCAATGGTTGATTAAGTCATATCCTTTGGATTAAGTAAGTGGAAGGACATAATAAGCAAGGCCAAAGGCCTGAGATCTTGAATAGTCAAATTCCTGACAACCATTGGATCGTGTTAAGATTTTCGGGTAAAAGAAGGATCATTAGATTAATTCAAGTTACTCGAGGTTTATTCTTTGGGTAATCTTACTCCAGGAAAATTGGGAAGTGGAAAAAATGAATAACCTGAAGTCCTGAAGACTAAAATGAATCTAGATCAATGATGTAGAATTGATCACACTCGTTGGATCAAGGATTCATATGGACCTACGACCGCTATATCCAGGAGGAGGACATGTGACACAGCAAGAGATCCACGTTAGTAAACACCATGTTATAAAAGACACATGGCACAATCATATGGTGACAAGTTTCAAGGTCCAGTTGGCATTGTAGGTATACGTAAGTCACAAATATAAGTGACACGTGGAAACCACTCGACTAGTGGCAAGTCAAAAATGACATCAACAAGTTACGTCACTTTGGGAGTATGTCCTTCAGGGGAAACCAACTTCTACCACCAACAAATGCCCGAAGCACGAAGTCACGAACTAACATTGGTCATTGATCTACTCCGAGAGCATTCTCGATCATTATATCAAGCGCAGTGGAAGGATAGCATAAGGTGTACTAAACAACTGACATCAAGCGATCACCATAGATTTATGAATTATTCAGTAGGTAAACAATCTAGAGGGATTGAACTACCCCAAAGTTCTAGTAACCTGGAGTCCCGGAGAGTCGAAGCTCTGAAGTAATATCTGATCATCCATCGAGAAGGAATATTCATGGTTGAGTTCCTAAAAGTGCACAATGAGAAGGCCATTAACAACATGTCTTTTTGAGGTTGCGTAGACCATCCACTCAACCATAGATTAAGACAAAGTTGTTCGATCTATGAGTAAATAGATAATACATACTTCGATGAAATTTTCTCTGGAGGATTTGGAAAGCTGTAAGATACAGAGTCTCGAAGCTTCAAATTCTCGAAGTAAATGAGAACCGTCCACTCAACTACAGATTAAGTCATCTCCATCAAAAATCCAGGATCGTACATCTAATGAAAGAACAAATATCGACCATTCGATCTATTTCGGCGAAATGCACTCCCAAAGGTTGAATGATTGCAAAGGCTGGAAGTCCCGAAGGTCGGAGTACCAGAGGACTTGGTTCCAACATCGGTCACATGGTAAGGTAAAGAAGATAAAAAAAAAGCGCTAACATAATAAACGCTTAAATGGATAGGCTCTTGGTTTTGAGCTCACAGTCATTTGAGCATTGGGTTGAAAGAATCACCTCATACAAATTTCATTTATGTAAACAACTCAAGTTTGGTAGAGTAATTCGACAGAGAATTAACACCATAACAATAAAGAGAATCGGTAAAAGATCGAATATGATCTGTTGGTGAAATAAGGACACAAAAGAAGCACGGGAACGATATAATGAGTAGATCCATATATGTGATCAACTCATGATGACAAATGAACTGATACACAGTCATAATTAAAAGAGAGTTAAATCATGAGCATTATGATAATATTATTTAAATTTTAATATTATCATTTAAATGAAAAGGTACAATGGTTCAATATCAAAAGACGTAATGTTTCAAATTCACACCAGTTGGAAGAATATATAAATAAAGAAGTATGGTGAACAAAATATGTAGTTGAATTTGTTGAAGTATATATATTTATATATAATGGATTGAATGAAGATTCATTCTATCAAGTTGGTGCCTGTTTACAAGTCGGGTCTTGTATGAGGATTGGATTCCTCACATCTCAGTTGGATATGAGATCAACAAGCTGGGACTTGTTATGATGGTTGGATTCCTTATTTCTGAGTTGGATCTGAGAACTACAAGTTGGGTCTTGTAACAGAGATTTGGGTCTCTCATAATTGTTCGAAGTTGAAGATTGATCTTATGTATTCATTCAAGTTAAATAAATAAATAAAATATTTATTCTTTTATATATTGGTTGAGAAGTTGAAATAGATATATGTTGTTCAATTAATTTATGAAAAATGGAAAATTTTCCGAAGTTTTGATACATTGATCCAACCCCCCCCCCTCTAAGTTTCAAGTGTACATTTCAACAATTGGTATCCAAGTGGGTGCCTTCAACATAGTTTAAACACTAGAAGGTAGATTCTAAAGAAATGAGTGGAAAATTGCTATCTCCACAAATGAAGCTCCCTTATTTGATGGAATAGATTATTCTTCATGGAGGGGAAATATGAAAAGATATATGAATTTAAAAGGATCTAGAGTTTGG
Source organism: Picea sitchensis (assembly GCA_010110895.2). Classification (NCBI taxonomy): domain Eukaryota; kingdom Viridiplantae; phylum Streptophyta; class Pinopsida; order Pinales; family Pinaceae; genus Picea; species Picea sitchensis. The sequence goes on from SNQJ01S0167785.1 coordinate 5,311, forward strand.
GATTCAGTAGTAAGTAATCCATAGCACTTAACTACTTCAAAGAGAAAAAAAAAACTACAAAGGAAGCAAGGAGAAAAAATTTACTAGCCTTAAAAGCAATCCAAGATGGATTGTCAGACCAAGTCAAAAAAAATATGAGACACTACAAACTGCTAAAGAATTATGGCTCAACTAGAAAATTGTTATCAAAATGAAGCACAAGAAGAAGAGAAATCCTATCAAAGTAAGGAACAAGACTCGGATAAAAAGGATTCATGTCATAATAAAGAAAAAAACTCAGATGAAGAGAATTCTTATCAAGATAAGGAACACGATAAAGAAAAGGAGAATTCCAATCAGATTGAAGAACATAATACAAAGAAAGAGATTTCTAATCAAAATGAAATGCATGATTTGATGCAAGCCTCAATTAGCAATGAAGAAGACAACCTCATCAAGGAATTGAGGCATACCTCTGTAATCACTAAAGAAAAAATACATAACCTTAAGACTGATGTTACATTTGCAACAGAAGAGATTCATATAGAACCAGAAAATTGTATACATATTAAAGTTCTTGTGGAGGCTCTTGACAATCTTGAGTACACAACTATGTGAACTCTAGAAGAGTTGAAAAAACTTCAACAAAAAGATATGTTTCTACTACAACAATTAGATCAATCTAACCATGAAGATCATGAGAAAAAGACTCAATTAGAAAACAAAGAAGAAGAGATCAAAATATTGAAAACCGAAGTTGCTAATGTAACAGAAGAGATGGAAGAATTAAATACACATGACAATAAAATAAAATAAGTACTAAAAGAAAGAAAATAGTTGGTTATCAATCTAAATACTCAACTTGAGGAAACTAAATAAAGTGAATAAGTCTTGAAGATCCAGTTAACTAAGAAAGAAAATTATTGCCACATGTTGGAATTGGAAATCATCAACTTCAAAAAGATAAATGAAAGTACTAATGCAGATCTAATGACTCAAATTGAAGACGCTAAGAAGAAAGAAGAATCCCATAAGATCCAATTCACTATAAAGGAATAATCATGCCACATGTTGGAATTGGAGGCCATCGACCTCAAAAGGATTCAACTAGAAAACAAGGAAGAAACCAAAAGATTGAAAACTAAATTTTTTTATCTAACAAAAGATATGGAAGAATTGAAGACATATGAAAAAACTAATAATTGCAAAGAAGTCTTGGATGAGACAGAAGAAATAGTCATCAATCTAAAGACTCAACTTGATCATGCTAAGGAAATGGAAGAAGACCTAAAGATTCAGTTGACTAAAAAGGAAGAGACATGTCACATGTTGAAATAAGAAATCGTCAATCTCAAAAAGATGAATGGAAAGACAAATAAAAATGTCAAATTCCATAATATCGTAGTTATTCTAGATAAGATTTGGAACAATCAAATATCAACTCATGATAAAATTGGTCTTGGATACAATAAGAAACAAGACAGTGACAAGTGGAGCACCATTTAAAAACATGATAAAGGATCATCCTTCTCAAAAGGAAAAGGTGAAATCACAAACCGATTGCAAACCATGAACTTTGTTAAGAAAGGAAGTTATATAAGTAAAAAGGAAGAAGAAAATCAAAACATAGATTTCTCAAGCCAAAATAAATTCAAGAATGGAAACACCTTCAATGGCTATTGTTTTTCTTGTCATAAATTTGGCCATAAATCAATGGACTGCAAGAAACTAGGGAAAGGATATACAAGAAAATCCAAAAACTCAATTAGATGTTGGAGATTCAATTTTGTTGGGCACACAACAAAAAATTTTCATACAATGAGATGTTACGACTGTGATAGATTTGGGCACAAATCCCAAAGCTGCAGGAGTTCAAAAATTTAATCCTTAAATAAGTCATTCAAGTCAGGGAGAAAACCTAATAAAATATGGAAGAAGAAAGGAGATGAAAAATCTCAAAAAACAAAATTAGAAAGAAAATGTACAAAAAGTAGAATATCTCATAGAAATATATGGAGAAGAAAATCTGAAGGAGAAAGCAAGAAAGATGATGTTGCACCTGAAAATGAAGAAAATAATAACAAGAAAATGAAGGGTGAAGGTCCTAATAAGGAATGTGAAATTCAATATGAAATAGATCAAGCTCAAGAAAGGGAAGTCCCTATAGAATAATATGACACAATCCTAATGATGTCATAATCCCTTAGCCAAAGAAAAAAAAACCATTGATAGGGGGAGTTGTAGAATACAAGAAGGAGAAAATGGAAAAAAGAGAGCATCACCTTAGGGGGAGTATAACCTCAGAGGGAACAAGAAAATATCCTTTTTGTCATTTTTGTAAAAAGGGGAGAAGAGAAAAATTAGCAGAGAATTTCAAGGGGTATCAACCAGCGAAGATCAATTGATATTAGAAAAAATCAATTCATAATAGAATTGGTATTAAATCAATTGGAATCAATCCTCAATTGATATTCCTGTGAAATATCAAAGAATAATAAGAAGAAGATCAAGAATATTAGTAAGATTCATACTCTTGTTCTATTTGACAAAGGAAAGTCAATAAAAACTCAGGGGGATTATTTTGGTTATGAAATAAGAAAGTAATTAGATTAAATTTAAAATACTTGATCGCTACAAATTAGTATCACTACAAGTTAGTATCAAGATGACTACTTATCTGAAACAAACTATCCCAATGAACTAAGATAAGAAGTAAGTACATTCATAAGGGAGAAAAATAGTCAGAGCCTCACTCTTTGTCGTTGATGTCAAAGGGGGAGAGAAGCAGTAAAACAAATTTAAGAAAAAAACAAATTTTCTATCAGATAGAAAATAATATCAGTGATAGGGGGAGAAAAGGTAAGAAATCATTTTTTTTTATAGATATGTTTCCCTCAATAAAAAAGAGGGATATTGTTGGCATTATTGATTGTGTTTTGTCATTGATGGAAACATGAGTCAAACATGTACAATAATCAAAGAAAAATAAGATCACCTTGTGGCATAAGTAATTTGTGATCAATGTTGATCACAATAGGATCAAAAGTGATCCTATGATTCTAAAATTTGGGAAACGTAGGATGGAGAGAATCAATGCACAGACAGAGTAACAAAGAACAAGTTATTAAAATCTCATAAGAAATAGCGATGAACAGTTCAGAAGGAATAACATTAATCGAAGCCCAGAAGAGATGACACACAAGAGTCATTTGATAAGGAATCGGAATAGATCGTGACCATCGAAGGATGGATTCAACAGAAAGCCACAAAAACTGTCAGATCTAGGAGTTGCAGAGGAAGACCGCCAGATCAACATTTGATTAAGTCATGAAATTCATATCTAATTGAAGGAATATTTATGATGGGGAGCCATTGCGGGATTCAAAGGATGAGTTAACATCCACACAGATTTTGGTTCCATAATCCATGATGATTGTCGATCGTCACTCGTAAAAAAATCAATAACTCACATTGGTCCATCCGCCAATGTGCATATTCCATTGCAAAACTCGATGATGTTTTTCAAGGTCGTTTTAGTTGGGACTCTGCAATCATCCCTAATCGTAGATATCCACGTCGGTTTAAGCATAGTCATCGATCTGAGATATAGATCAATGAATAAATCTTGGCCATCCATCTCAATGATTGATTAATTCATAGTCGTTGGATTAAGAAAGTGGAAGGATAGAATAAGCAAGGCCAGAGGCCTGAGATCCCAAATGGTCAAATTCTCGACAATTGTTGGATCATGTTTATTCTTCAGAGAATCTCACTCCGGGATAATTGGGAAGTGTGAAAAATGAATAACTCGAAGTCCCGAAGGCCGAAATGAATCTTGACCATTGATATAGAATTGATCACAGTCATTGGATCAAGGATTCAGATGAACCTACGACCGTTAGATCCAGGAGGAGGAAAAGTGACACATTAGGAGATCCATATCAATAAATACCACGTTAGAAAGGACATGTGGCACAATCAGACAGTGAAAAGTGTCAAGGTCTAGTTGGAATTTTAGGTATATGTAAGTCACAAATCTAAGTGACACATGGAATCGACTCGGCTAGTGCCAAGTCAGTAGTGACGTCAACAAGTTACATCACTTCGGGAGTATGTCCTTCGGGAGAAACCAACATCTACCACCAACAACTTCCCAAAGTGCGAAGTCACGAACTAACGTTGTTCATTGATCTACTCCGGGAGAATTCTCGACCATTATATAAAGCGCAGTGGAAGGATAGCGTAAGGTGTACTAAAAAAATGATAGAAAGCGATCACCACAACTTTATGACTTATTCGGTAGGTAAACATTCCAGAGGGATTGAACTACCCCATATTTCTAGTAACCTGAAGTCCCAAAGAGTAGAAGCTCCGAAGTAAGATGTTGAGAAGGAATATTCACAGTTGAGATCCTAAAAGCGCACAATGAGAAGGAAATTAACAACACGTCTTGTTGAGGTTTCACATACCGTTCACTCAACCACAGACTAATACAAAACTATCCAATCTATGAGTAAATAGATAATACATACTTCAGTGAAATTTTCTCTTGAGGAGTTGAAAAGATGCAAAAGATGGAGTCTTGAAGCTATGAATTCTTGAAGTAAAGGAGAACCGTCCAGTCAACTGCAGATTAAGTCATGTCTTTCTATTTGATTGAAACCTCTATACAAAGCTAGGATCGTCCATCTAACGGAAGAATGAATATTGACCATTTAAAGAAGCTAAAAAAACTACCCTGGATGAAAATTTTAAAGAATCCCTTAAAATTTAAAAGAACGCTTTGAGCTTAAAAGAAACCCTGGAGATGAATCTTCTAAAGACAAAACTAATCCCAAAATCAAGTATACCAAAACTAAAACCTCTGAAGAGAAGAAGGACATAGATTCTATTGATATGGAGGCTCTTCACAGGATTGTTAAGAAACTTTCCAATGAACTAATTGATTTTAAGAAAAACAGTGGAGAAGGTTCCTCTAACTCCAAGATTTTTTTCAAGTTTCATTCAAAGAAGGATAAAAACACTCCTCCCACCAATTAAACCAACTGCTCTAATTTAGATGGTATTAATATGGAATATTGTTTCCATTCCCTTCAGAATTGGGAAAATGAAAACAAATTTTAACACGAAGAAGATGAAAATGAAGAAATTGAACAACAATATCAATCTCAACAGGAGGATGAATCCAATGAAAAAAAATTAAAATTCTTCTAGGACATTTCTCTGGGAGAAGAGGAAGAGATAGAGGAAGTACATATGTACCAAAATGTTGTGACCACTATAAGTGCAAGAAAAAACACTTCCTCCAATTCCCCTGCTCCCTCTTCTCCTCCTAAAGTCGCATCCCATAGCCAAAAGACCATTGATGTTTCTCCTAAAAAAACCATTTATTCTGCTCCTATATCAAAATTTGCGTATGATTTATTAGAATACCTAAAGAGAACCAAGGTAAATATTGCTCTGTTTGAACTCATGAAACTTCCCCAGATTGAAGATATTTTATCAAAACCCTACGAGGAAATTATTCCAAGAGAACCAAAAAAATTAATGTAGGAACAAAGAAGGGGACACATAAAACTGGTCTACCTTTGTTGTAGGGAAATCTCCCTGTGGACAGGTAGATCTCCTCTTGAGAGCTAGACTCTTAACTCTTAAGACAGAAGGTGCTTAACATGGACAGTGACTTCCTTTTAGATCTAGATAAAATAATGTGTGAGGAGGAAGGAGAAAATAAGTACCTTTTTACCGGTGTTTGTCCCTGCACAGTCCAAGTTGAGCTCCAATCTTAAACTCCTTGATAAGCCCTGTAGAAAAACAAAGATACAAACATCTTCCTACTCTAATGAGATTAGATCGAAATAAATCTATCTATTAGAGACAAATTCATGTGAGATCAAACACAGACTTGAAAGAAACAGGCCAAGCATATTATATTAATGAGAACAACAATGAATAAAACTTACAACCATATATGTGAGTGCAACAGCTTCATCAAGTTCCCCTTGTCCAAACCCTTGCTTAAATAGTCCACACACAGAATGCTGATGTTCCAATACCACTCTTGAGATCATAAGTTTGGTATAATTCTTAATCTCCATTCCCCTCCTCCATGGAAATCCCTCATTATATAATATTTAGGGACTTAACCACCATGGAGAGAATCTCTCATTATATCCACTAAGAAAGGGATCTCTAAGATATTTAGGGAGAAAATATCTCTTAAGGATTTTGGGGAGGAAATATCTCTTAAGGATTTTAAGGACGAAATATTTCAACCATCCATGAGATCCTCCACCTTCCCTAAAAAATAGGAAACCAAATGTGAGCTGGATTCTCACACTTAATTACTTTATTTTTCATGAATATTAATAATAATTCATGTGCACTTGATTCTCACACTTAATCC
>SNQJ01S0167788.1:6687-20961 GCA_010110895.2 Picea sitchensis
GTCGATGTCCAGGTTGGGTCTCTCTCTGACTGAATTTGAATTTGTTGAGCAGAGATTGAATTCTCAACTGGGTTTTCAAGCCCTGCAATATCTAACTTGTTCATCTCATCCAGACTTGGGTGAGAGACCATCCAGTTATTCACCCTTATCAGGCTGTTAGCTTCTGCAGATTCAGAGTTTCTGCAGGTAGATGCTGTAAAATTACCATCAGGTAGGGAAAGGGTTCTTCTGAGTCTCATGGGAGAAGCAGAAGCAGTGGTCTCACCTTCGGAATCAGCATGATCTGTGAATAGGCTCATGCGGGGATTGAAACTACCACTTTTTGAAATGTACTTCTGCACAAATCTCCCTGAATTCCCCATGGATGGATTCAGTTCTGTTCTCATGTCTCCCTTCATGGACTCTAAGTGGGGAAGAGCAGAACCTATGGACACAGACAAGGGAGGATTTCTGAGCAGCAGCATTGTGGGCAGGGATAGCTTGAGATTATTCAGAAGATAATCAAAGTTAGGAGATTAACTCAATGCACATAAACGAATCGTGTTTGTGCTCAAGAGATGGCATCTCAAAGAAACTTCTCAGTTCACAAAACACCTCCGTCTCTCCCTATTTATTATATTTCCATTTCTTCTTCTGAATTCATTGACTTCACATTAACAGTGTTGAATTTGCAATCAAGTTTGGATAAATATGGGGACAATAAATAAAAACAATTGTATTCTTTCACGTTAGGTCCCTGATGTCAAGTGGATTCTGCTCCATGTGCAGGCTGCCGACACCTCCCATGAAAACGGGTGGAACAACAATGCTTATCCATCCTTTCACGCCACAGCAGAGACAGCCACGCTTGAGACTTCATGGCAGAAGAGATAGCCACGTTTGAGACTTCATTGGTCACATCGTTTATACTTTCCACGGGGAGAGGTGAGTATTCAAGCCCAACGAAATTTCAACAGAGTACTGGAGAACAATATATTCTTGAGATCACAGATAATGACTCTCAACACTCTGGAAGGTTTGCATTGTAGATGTTTTTAAGACTCATCTAACAATGGAGGCGCCCACATCCATATCAGTGGATGCATTTGACCTTAAAATGCTTTGGTGACTTTGTTGTTTCCCAGAACGTTAAAATGCTGTTTAGCATGCAACTCAAGAAAAATAGTAATAACAGATCTTAAAATATTGTAGGTGATGAGTAAGGAGTCTGGACAAATCTTTGACTGTTCAAATAGGAGCAGGGTACCATCAATATCCTGCGCATGGTATCGAATTTTAATTGTGGATACGTGCGGGACACTCAACATGTGCATAAGGTGGAGGCCCAGCATTCCAAATGTCAAGTGTAGAAAGCTTGAAACGAAACTACATTCGCTTTTCTTCAGTTTGATTGCGATGCGTTAGAATCTGGGACAAATATGCGTTGAGCCGTGTTAACATCAAATTGTTATCCTAAAATAAAGTTTGTATGGTCTTAAATTCAGTATAAGTTCTTCTTGCCATGACGATATTGTGATCTCACGTCTATGTCTATGTATTATTGCATGGAATGATGCAAACGCCACACTTAACAAAGGGCGGTCAATATAAAGCTTGTTATGCAGTATTTACTGTTACTGCAGGTGGATTATATGTAGTAGGATCTGAATGTATTTAGATTTGATGGTTTATAATTCATTCGTCACACTCTTCAGTATTCAGATTCTATAGTTTATAATTTACTTGTCACATCATTCAATGTTGTGTAATTGATTGGATATTGCTTTTTTTTTGCCACGGCCAGGGACATAAGATTTGAACATGTAACCTCTTCTAGTATCGAAAGAGTGTGCACACTTCTTACCATCTGTGCTATCCCATGGGGCTTTGGTTGGATATTGCTCACCCTTAATAAAGTAACTGTCTTAAAAAAAACAAACATTTTTTAATGAGTAATAATAATTTTATATATAGTATATGGTTGATAGATTAAGATGTAAATATGTTTGAAAAAAATCAGTAATTGAATTTTCAAGTCTTCTTTTAAAAAATGTTTATTATTGAATTGGACAAGCCACATATTTATATATAAATTTTTTATTTTATAGTATATGATTGATTGAGGTGTAAATATGTTTGAAAACATGTAATAATCTTTCATGTCTTCTTAAAAATGTTTATCATTAAATTGAACAAATTATACATGTATAATTATCTTATATTATAATATATAGTTGATTGATTGAGGTGTAAGTATGTTTGAAAATATTCAGTAATCTTTTACCTCTTCTTAAAACATGTTTATTATTCAATTGAATAAGCTTTACATTTATATGTTTTCATAAACATGTGATTTAAATAATAATATATAGTGTTTATTATTTAATTGAATAAGCTTTACATTTATATATTGTCATAAACATGTGATTTAAATAATAATATATAGTTGATTGATTGATTGAGGAATAAATATGTTTGAAAAAAATCAGTAATATTTTAAATAATATAAACATATGAATATGGATAAGTATGAAAAACTCAATATGTAAATAAAATATAGATCCCATTATTACAAGTGTCAAATATAAAACAAAATTATATTTGTTTTTCTTTACTTTGATTATGGTCCATTAGAATCTTTGACATATATGAATTAATCAAATTATTTTTATTATAATAATAAATTTGGTATGGTTTCTTTTTAATTGAAGATAAGTTGTACTATGACAATGGAATAAGATGTTAATAAGTAGATAAATGGAATGTTTTTAGTGTAAAATTCTTAGTAGGAATTTTTTTAGAAGTTATAGTTCCACCTTATTAGTAGGAATTTTGATTATGAAACTTTACTCTAAAGATTTTAGCCTATTTTATAACAACTCAACTCACAAATTTAAAACATTAAATCAACTAAAGAGAAACTTTGCCTCACAAACAAAATAATCACATAAAAAAGGTTGAGTTTGTCCAACTAACTCTCTCCATAACAAACACCACATCCTAATAAAATAGTAATAAAAACAAATATAAAAAATTAATCTAACTTTAAGAATCATAAATACTTCACATTACAATATACATCTTAACAAAATAATCATAAAAATAAATATAGAAAGTTAATCTAACTTTATGATAATAAGCACTTCACATTACAATATATAGTTGATTGGTTATACTCTGTGAGTATATTTGTTATTTCATTCCTTCCCTTTTACTTTTAAAAATTAAAAATAATTGTAATTAACCTTTGATCGACTTTCTTTAAAAACAAAACATTCGTAATCAACTACATCTAATATCTAACACATAAAAACAAACACAATTATTTATATATAAATGCCATCTTTCTTGGGCTCTTATCACTTTATAACATTATTGTGTATGAAACAAAATGAGTCTCACTCAAAACTCAAAGATTTAATAACATTATTTTGAGTCTCACTCAAAGTTTTCAAATTCAAATATCAAAGTGCATTCACCTTTGTTTCTTCCAAGTTCATTTAATTTTTGTCATACCGACTTATACCATCCATATAGAATTTGACAAAACAAACCCATTGTTAGATATTTTGTCCCTGATGTGCTTTCCATGAAGTGCGTGGTGTTTTTGAAACTCTAACAAATATTCGCCACATAGATTGATAACTACCCATTTTGAATATAATTTTTAGGAGCAATATTTCTTAAAGCTGATAAGTCATGAAACTTACCATTTCGTAAAAGATATTTCAACATATCAAACTCGACTTACCTAAATTTTCTTATGTAATCAAAGTTTTACTTGTAAATTTAAGTATTTTTTTTTTTCAAATTTTCAATTTTTCATATATACAAAATGTTAAATGAAATTTCAATTATTAAAAATAATTAAAAATTATTTTTAAAGAAAAAGAAACTTATTATAATTTAATTGTTAATGGGTTATGAAGACAAATATTATTGGTTGTTATCTATACATGTAGGTTGACTTATTACATTAAATTCGACATTTGAACTAACATTTGATGAAAAAGACATTTTAACATTGAAATTCAACGAAAAAATATAAAATTAGCATTTTTTATTTTGATTTTGATTTTGTCATATGTTGTTTAAGCAACGTGCATCCTCCAACATCACTTAAAAGACGCTAGTGATGTCGCTTAAGCGATGCCACATTTATTCAAGTTCATTTGTGTGTATAAAAAAAATGTCATCGAATTAACGTCGTTTGTGTGATTTTTTAATTCTTAATGATGATAATTCTATAGTTCGATGTGTCCGTTGATAACGTGTTTTTTTTCATGGCATTGAAAAGATGGTTGTGTAAAAGAAAACATCCCATTTTTTTGAAGAGTTTGGAGAAGGTGAAATTTTTCTACCCATAATCGAAATTTTATTCGGTTAAAATTTGTTAATACCATTAATTTGAATTTTCTATTTGTGAAATTCTTTGAGTGTATTCTTATTGTACTAATGAATGGATTGAATATTTTGTTGAAATAGAAAACAGTGTTAGATAACCTTAACTCAGGTGTTGGTGCATCCGACCAGTTGGCTTATATACAATCTCTTATCAATGAAGCATTGGCTCTCACCATAGATGTTGATTTTGATGAATGCATTTCTTTTACATATATTGGAAATCATGAGAAACCATCTCATAATCATCTCAAACTTTTTGATATTGTTGATGGGAAATGTTATTTCCCTTACACACAATGTAAAGACATGAAGAAAAGAAGAATTAACAGGTCAATAGCTAGCAAACATTGCTTAGAGCATGGGTATATGGAAGGGGGAAGATGATATCATCCCTTGGTAAGTAGTGAAAACATGTTTTATGTCATTTTTCAATAGTATTAAATATTTTAATATTTCGATATTAATTATATTAATTTATTTGTAATTACAAAGAGGAGAGCACCAATTCTTGGAATTCCAAATGTTACACTTCGTAGTAGAGATGGTGAGGGTGATGGAATTGAAGCCGATACCGTGGAAGAAAATGACACTGATATTATTGAGAATGAAGGCATAAATAGATTGATCTACGACGCCTTTGTTTCCATGGACGAGAATGCACATGTGAATGAGCTCTATGAAGATATTCATGATGTACCTCTTATTGATAAGGCACAAAAACTCTTATACAAAGACCCAAATACAAGTCTTCTCTTTTCTCTTTTGTTATTGGTCAACTTGAAGGTACTAAACAATATTTGAAACATGTATGACACAGATCTTAAGCTATGTAATATTTTTCTGTATATAAATATATAGTTTTGTCTTTTTTTGTGATTGTAATATATAGGCCCTTAATATCCATTATTCAACATACTAATTTATTTTTTATTGTAGATTATTAGGTTATATTCTCCTCCACCATTAAATATTTTACCTTGCACATACTGAGAATTGTGTGCCATTATGAAATATATAGGAATCAAAATATAACATAATTGATGCATGTCCTAATGATCATATGATATATTACGAACAACATGCATCAAACTCTGAATACCCTGAGTGTGGAATTAGTATATATTGAACTGAATAGGTAACAAATAAGGTTCCCTACAAATTTCTTCATCATATCCCCCTAATTGCATGTTTCAAATTATTGTCCAGGTGAAAAAACATAACGACGTTTATGAATTATCATGCATGGAAGAGAAGTGAATATGGTGTTATGAGAACGCCTAGACATGATTCTTAGTTTAGGGACATTGAGGAAAGATGGGGCATTTTTAAAGAATAACCTTGTAATGTTAGAATTTTAATGACAACTGATGGTGTCAATCCATTTGGAGAGATCGGATCCATTTACTCAATTTGACCATTTTTTGTTATAAACAAAACCCTTACTCCTTGGATGTCAATAAAGAGGGAGGAGTATAAAAAACATACAAATTCATTTTATTTTTGGTTACATTTTTTGCATGTACATGGACTTAATTATTTGTATTTTCAAATAACTAGGTAAGCACCAAGTTAGAGATATGGATGTATATATTGAGCCCCTTATTGATGAACTTTTAAATTTATGGATCGACATCAATATGTATGACATCTCCAAGCCAATTGGTCAAAAACAATTTTAATTCCATGGAATACTTACATGGACAATTCATGATGCATCGAGGTTTACACACTTTTCTGGTACGTAAACTTGCAATGTAACTCTATATATCCTATATACCCTTTATTAATCATTTTATTTATTTATTTAAATAAAACAAGTTATATATGATCTTGGCATGTACATGAGATAAGTAAAAAAAATTAATTGAAATGTTACTTGTAGAACTTGTTGACATTGGATTTACTTGAATTGTATATATTTTTGTTGACACATGATTTCTTTACACTTTTAGATGGTTTCCATCTAAATAATTCCATATAGAAGATATCAAGTTTTTGAAAAGAGAGATTCCTCGTTTAATGTGTGAAATGAAAAAGTATCTACCTCCATGTTTTTTCAATGCATATGAGCATTACCTCATACACCTAGTTGAGGAGATTGAAATATGTGGACCCGCACACACAAGGTCAATGTGTTTGGTGGGGAGGCATTGAAGGAATTGAAGGATTTTGTTAAACAAAGATGATGTTAGAAGGTGTTACACATCAAAATTACTCATTTCAATGATGACCTATTGTCGTCATTACAAGTGTCGCAAGTGTCTCATTTTAGCCACAAGTGTCGCAAGTGTCGCAGACATCATACAATCATCTTGCCTATGTCGTGTCTTGAATGAAATCACAAAGAACACTTGAAGAAACCCTCAGAGACTAGTTAAAGAAGGAGAGATCATTTGACAAAGAGTAAAAAGCCTTTGCCTTGAGAAAAACCACTTAAAAATGAATTTTGAAGGGCAACGCTCCCCCACCCACTGACAGGGAGTGCTAGCGCTCCCTGACCTTCTTTGGGGGAGCGTTGTAGCACTCTGTGCACCATTCTGGGGGAGCGTTGGCTTTTGTTTTAGGAAATATTGGGTAGCACTCCCCTACCCACCAGTAGGGAGCGTTAGCGTTACTTTCCTTCTTTGGGGGAGCATTGTAGCACTCTGTGCACCATTCTAGGGGAATGTTATGCTGTTGAGAAAATCATGGGAAGATCCCCCTTATCTCTGAAATCAGTTGGATTTGAATCTGAGGTCAAGGCTAGATCTTAGGGAAGATCCACAACTGATGGAGAAGGATCCTCAACCTATCCCAAGAATCTCTAAGGTGGTTAGGCCTCTCCAATCCTATATAAGGAGGCCTCCTCATGGTGAAAGGATGGAGTTTTAGAGATACCAAACTTATGATCTCATGAGAAGTGGTATTGAGGAGAAATTGAAGGCATCAAACTTATGATCTCATAAGGGAGATAATTAGTGAAGCATAGTCATTTTGTTTGTGGATAATTTGAGCAAGGGGTTGGACAAGGAGAGCTTGGTGAGGCTACTACATCTGCATCAAAGCTCTGTAAGTCTCTCTATTGAGTTCTCATTAATACATGTGCTTGGTCTGTTTCCTTCAAGATTGTGTATTCCTACATGAACTTTTCTTTAATTGTAGTAGAATAGGAAGCATGCTTTGTCTTTGATTGGATTGTAGGACCTGTTGAAGAGCTTGCGGATCAGAGCTCAACTTGGAACTAGGTGAGGAAAAACATTGTAAAAAGGTACATCTTCTTCCTCTTCTCTATAGATTATTTTAGCTAGGTTTAAAGGGATGTCAGTGACCAAAGTTATCACCTTTCTGTCTTGGTTATAGGGGTCTAGATCCAAGAGGAATTTCACTTGTCCACAAGGGGATTTTACTGTAACAGAAGGAATCAATGGTTGAAGGTTATATGGTATATTATTCCACTGTGTGTTTTAGTGAGTATTTACCCGAAGTAGTGAGGGACATTAATGTGCCTCTCCTTTGGTATGTCAATTACACCAAAAAAACTGAAAGGGCGGTGTTTTTGGTGAAAGGTAGATGGATAAATGTGAAAGGTATTATCTTTTATTGTAATTATTATCTTTGTACATATTTTTTTAAGCTTGATTGATGCACTAAATCTATTTTTTTTCTTCATCTAGGTAGTGGATAGTGGATGAAATGAATTTATACATTGAAAATAATCTTTGACCAGATGAATATATGGATAAAGTGATGCAATGAAGTTGACCATAGCTTATATATGGATAAAATGATGCAATGAACTAACCTGTCACAAATAATGAGGAAAAAAATCTTCTCAGGAACCAACCTATTACAAAAATGAGGAAACCAATCCTCAATGAGATTTGACGTACCCTAGCACCACCTTTCCACCCTAAACTCATAAAAATCTGTTACATCCTAAATATTTCAACACATCTTGACAAATTTATGTTTATGTTCCTATGAATTGTTACAATATCATCTTCCACCTCACTTTGAGCACATGTCGACGATCAGAACACATCCATACTTATACTAATTTTCCCGAGTTCACCTTCTTGTATGTGGACGTGTAACAATTACAATGTGGAAAAACTTTGACCACATCAAAATCTTGTTAGTTACTATTTTGTCTAAATAAAGTGTGATGGTTATATTCTGGACAAACTTTGACCATTAAAATCTTGTCAGTTACAATTTTTTCTAAATAAAGTATGTGAACACATGATTGTTATATTGTGGAAAAAAATTGACTAAATCAAATGGACCAGGTATTCCTAGGAGTGTGCTCCAGATTATCTGAGCATCTCCTGAAGAATGACACAATAATTTCATTATGGTATACAAAGCATCCACTGCGCAGATAGAACCAAATAGAAAGACTCAAGTCAGAAGTCTTCATCCTCTTGCAGTTATCCTACAATGTTCTTACTAAATTACCCCATCAGATTGTAAGTTCCCCCGGTGACTCGTTCTGTCATATTCTACTTCAGACTTCATCTCGTTACACTCCACTACACCATTCGTCGTACTATCTCAAGGCGCCTTGCATAGTTTCATGTACGCAATATTCTACACACTCTATCGTATTTCATTATGTCACTTGTCTATTTCTCAAAACATCGTTGCATCATAAACATCCACATAGTCATTCCTCTATCACCAACAAGGGAATTTTTCGCATTCCACTTTATTTCTAAACTGCATCATAGGTTATCCTCCTATTATGTGTGCACTCCTAGTAGACTCAATCATTGATGTGATTTATTTTTCATCATTGATCCCTTCAACCTTCAATCCTTATACACACTTCTATTTTCAACCTTTCACGATTTGTTCTAGGAGTTCCATTTCATGTGGATATGCAATAGTATGGTAGAAAGAATCCTTCCATGCACTTCCTCTGTGTGTGCGCCATACTGTCTATGCACACTTCCTCTTCCTATGCACCATGTTGACATCAATGACAATATATGCTCAAAAAAATCTCCCTTTGTCATCAATGGAAACTCTTATTGTCAAGTTGCTCCCTTGTCAGTGTGTTACTCTGGTCTTCACTTCCCCTTGTTGTATGATCCTCTTTGTCGTAGCTGTATGTTTCGCCCTCTTTGACATCAATGGAAAAGGGAACTGTCATTCTGACTATACACATCTTGAGAGTGACTCCCCCTATCATAATGTTGTATTGACCGATGCTCAATTTCTTTCACTGCTCCCCCTGAGGCTGGGCGGGTCTTTCAACAGCCTCCAACGTGTCATGAAGATTTATGCACTTGAATGAGTAGTGGGAAGGACTCCCAACTTATCTCTGAGGTAATCAAAAGCATCCCTAGGTAATGGCATGATAAATATATATGCAATGTGCTCTTTGGAAGGAACATATTGTAATTTAACCACCTGATCATGAACCTGTTCTCTAAGAAAGTGATACTTGATGGGGATATGCTTATTTTTAGAGTGTTGAACATGATTTTTGGAGAGGTTAATAGAACTTGTATTGTCGCACATGAAAGTAAAAGGTTTATCATAGGGAACTTGAATATCCTTGACATTGGTCTTTATCCACAAAACTTGCATACAATAGGATGTTGCAACTATATACTCTGCTTCAGTTGTAGAGAGAGAAATGGAAGCTTGTTTCTTGCTGAGCCAGGATACTAAACAATTTCCAAGGAAGAATGCACCTCCACTAGTTCTTTTTCTATCATCAATACTTCCTTCCCAATTTTCATCTGTATAATCTCTGAGAATGAGGTCTGTTTTTTTTTATACCACAATCCATTATCAATAGTGCTTTGCAAATGCCTGGATATTATTTTGACTGCAAGAACATGAGTTTCCTTAGGATTGGCTTGAAATCTAATTACCAGACCCACTTCTTGTATGATGTTAGGCCTTGAAGCTGTGCGATAGAGTAAAATTCTTATCATAGACCTGTACATGGTATGATCTACTTCTGGAGCATCATCATCATTATTGAGTTTACAACTGGTAGTCATTGGAGTGCTTCCTGGTGTGCAATTTTCCACGCCAAATTTATTTAATATTTCCTTGAGATATTTACTTTGGGAAATAAAAATTCCTTTTTATGATTGATGAATTTGTAAGCCATGAAAGAAGGAGAGTTCTCCTAACATGGACATCTCAAAATCTTGTTGCATTGTAGCTGCAAACTTCTTTCTCATTAGTTCAATGTTACTACCAAAAATAATATCATCAACATAGACTACGATAATTAACAAGTCATTACCTTCATCCTTGATGTATAATTTTTTATTAGTTGTTCCCTTTCAAAAACCATGCTGGTGCAGATACCTGTCGAGCCTTTAATACCAAGATCTTGGAGCTTGCTTTAGCCCATACATGGGTTTATTTAAGAGACAGACATAATCCTTTTTTTCAGTTAGTAGAAAACCTTCTCGTTTCTCCACATAAACTTCTTCCTCAAGATCACCATTCAAAAATGCTTATTTGACATCCATCTGGTAGAATTTGAAATTTCTATAGCATGCAAAAGCCAAAAACATCATGATAGCTTCAATTGTTGAGACGTGGGAAAAAGTTTCTTCAAAGTCCACTCCTTCGACTTGAGCATACCCTTGGCATACCAATCTAGCCTTGTTTTTTACTATCTACCCATATTCATTTAACTTGTTTATGTATACCCATTTAGTGCTAATTACATTCTTGTCATTTGGTCTTGGGACAAGATCCCATGTCTTGTTTTTCTCTATTTGGTCTAGTTCTTCATTCAAGGCTTTGACCCAATGGTCATCCTAACTTGCTTGTGAAATTGTTTTGGGTTCAATCATGGACAACAATGAAAAATTTTCATAGGTAGATGTATCTATACGTTTTCTTCTATTTCGTACAAATGTTTCCTTATTTCCAAGAATCTGACTTTTTGGATGGTGTTTTTGAACATACCTTAATGGGGTCTTTGGCTATGATGTTTCCAATCTCTCTTCTTTTGAATCCTCTATTTCTTGATCCTCATTCATGCTGTCATATTGTGGCTCATCATGATGTTGGTGTCTCATCGGATGAAATGGTCCTTCATCTACCATTACATCTATACTTTCAACTATCTTGTGGAGTCTTTTTTTGTAGCACTTGTATACTTTACTTATGGAGGAGTATCCTAACAGGATACCTTCATCACCTCTGGAGCCAAACTTACCTAAGTTGTCTTCATTTCTTTTAATGTAGCATTTGCTGCGAAATATTTTGAAGTGCTTTATTGATGTTGGTATGCCATGCCATAGTTCATAGGGGGTTTGATCAATGTTTACCCTTATGTGTGCCTTATTGAGAATGTTGAAAACATTTTGATTAACCTATCCCTAAAATGTTATGGGTACTTTTGATTCATCAAGCATGGCCCTGGACATTTCTTGAACTGTTTTGTTCATCCTTTCCACTACTCCATTTTGATGAGGGGTTTTGGGAATAGAAAATTGTCTCTTGATCCCATGTTTTTCAAAAAAACTGTTGAATTCATCATATGTGAATTTTCCTCCTCTTTCTAACCTTAGGCATTTGATTTTTAAGTCCATTTCATTTTCTACCTGCGCTTTGAAGATTTTTAATTTTCCAAAAGCCTCGAATTTATGCTTTAACAATCCAACCCAAGCCATTATGGTATAGTAATAAATTAACAAGATGAGATATCTTTCACTTCAAGGAGATTGTGTACTAGTAGAGACATAAAGATATGTATGAATCAACTCAAGTGGTCGAGTGGTGGAATGTTCTCTTGCCTTGAATTGAACTCTCAAATTTTTTCCAAACTGACATGACTTTTAGACAATATTCTTAGGTTTGAATATCTTAGGCATATCTCTCACAACATATTTTCTTCCTAACTTAACAAACTAATTAAAACTAAGATGAACTAGTATTTTGTGCCAAAGCCAACTCTCATTAGTTTTACCAATGCAACGTTTTTCTTTTTCTTCTTATAAAACATACACATTCCCTAAAGTTTTGACTGCCTTAACAATAGTCTTCCCTGTATTCTCATCCATTACCTTACAACCTCTTGAATGAAAAAGAACATTGTGTCCTTAGTCACACATTTGACTTACACTTAATGAGTTATGTTTTAGACCATCAACATACAACACATTCTATACTTTGGTCTTGTAAATGTGTTGAACTTACACAAAATAGATCTATCTAGCAAATGACATACACAATTTGCAGAGAAAATATGAGAAAAGAGAAGCAAGAGAGAAAGAATGGAAGAATTCTCATTAACCAAATGAATGAATGATAATTTACACATGATATACTCTGTATAAATCAACTAATTTTCACTAGAGGAGAATCCAATACGCCATAGTGGTGGTCTAGAGTGATTTGGACACACACCAACAATTACGAGAGTAAACTGCCACCTAGTCTAGTCTCTCAGGCAGTTACAAGAGTGAACTTCCACCTACTCTGAGTTAACTAGTCTCTAATTCTTTAGTTAACTGACTGAAACAGAGTGAAATGAGGAGGATATCAGGGAATCATGAGTAATGTGCTAGTCTAGTGATGATCCCAAGGAAAATGCACATTAGTTGGTGATGATCCCACTGTTGCATGGTGATAATCCCAATGTGGCATCTAGAATCCACTCAACTGATCAAATTGAAGTGTGAATTGAAGAGATTATTCTCCTAGAGGAATATTCTCCATAAACTATAGGAGATTAAATAATGACTAATAAAAATAGGGAAAACATTAGGAAAAATAAATCCTAGGTGTGTGTGAAGTATCTCCAACACCCCCCTTGAGCATCACTATGGTGAAAATAAAGAATGGGTCCCGACAAAGAGGCCATGTTAGGTACCCAAATAAAAAAGATACACTGAAATAAATAAGGAAAGAGGGAAAACCTCATGGGAAACCCCCCCCTCAAAGTACAATGTATGTAAAAAGAAGAATTGATAGTTGCTAGGCAACTGTGTCCTTCACTCCAAGACAACTACGCAGAGAATGGAACTTCTACTTAGTGAAGGTCTTGGTGAAGATGTTTGCAGTCAGTTCTAATGAAGGACATAAATGCAGGTCGATGATCCCCTCGTGTACTAAGTCCCATATGTAGTGCATGTGGATCTCGATGTGCTTCATCTATTACCTTTGAATTGGATCTCTTTATAACTTCAGAGTGCTCTGGTTGTCACTCCAGATGACTATCGGCCGATGAAACTGAATTCCCAACTCAGTGAGAAAATATTGTAGCCACATAGATTGAATGGTTATGTTAACTACCCCTCTGTACTCTGCCTCGGTTGAAGATAGAGAAATAAAAACCTATTTCTTTATTGATAAACAAATAGGCCTGAAACCAAGACTAAGTGAGTAGCTAGATGTGGACTTGCGATCAATGGTATTGCCAGACCAGTCAGAATCAATGAACCTGATGAGGTCCAATGTAGAGTCTGTTTCATAATGAAACCCAAAGGTGAAGGTTCCCTGTAAATATCAAAGGATACACTTTGCAACCTTCCAATGTATCTCATGCGGATCTTGCATGTACCTAGAGACTACTCCAACTTCATAGGAGAGGTTTGGTTTGGAGTGTATGCGATACAATAAGCTCCCCACTAGCTGTCTATATAGTGTGTTTTCAACTAGTGGAGTGTCCCCGCCATCCTCAATTCTGACTTTTGATAGGAAAGGAGTCAGGGCAGACTTGTAGTCTGTCATGTGAAATCTCTCAAGGATATCTCGTGCATACTTGGCCTGAATCAGTTTGATGCCTAATGTATCCTGACTGATCGCGAGTCCAAGGAAGAAATGTAGTGGAACCATGTATGTAGTGTCCCCAAGGCCGAGCCCCGTTACAGATCATGTTATATGCAAAAGAATTGTAAATATGTTCTATAGGCTGGTGAGCCAAGT
>SNQJ01S0167788.1:20971-34815 GCA_010110895.2 Picea sitchensis
ACTCCTTTATCAATTGTTGTGCACATGTGTTTATGTTCAATGTTTATGCTGCTATCTATGTGTATTTTGCATAAGTAATCCTTAATTTATGTGTTGCAAATTGATCCTGTTGCTTTAAACACATAACATTTCACTTGCAATAAGTTTTCAAGTTTTTCAAGTCTTCTTCATTTTTAGATCATCAGGCACCAACCTGTTACAAAAATGAGGACACCAATCCTCAGTGATATTTGACTCACCCTAACACCACCCTACCACCCTAAACTCAAAAAAATTAGTTACATCCTAAATCTTTCAACACATCATGAAAAATTTACATTTATGTTACTACGAACTGTTACAATATCATCTTCCACCTCACTTCATGCATTCTTCCATGATCAAAGCACATCCAGACTTATACTAATTTTATTGAGTTCACCTTCATGTATGTGGACACTTAACAATTACAATGTGGACAGACTTTGACCACATCACAATCTTTTCAGTTACGATTTTTTCTAAACAAAGTATGATTGTTATATTGTGGACAAACTTTGACCATATCAAAACATTGTCAGTTACAATTTTGTCTAAATAAATCATGTGGATGCATGACTGTTATATTGTGGAATTTTTTTTACTAATTCAAATAGATCAAGTCTTCCTACTACTGTGCTCTAGATTATTCGAGCATCTCTTGAAGAATGAAACAACAATTTCATTTGTTCTACAAAGCATCAACTAGACATATACAACCAAAGAGAAAGACCCAAGTCACAAGTATTCATCCTGTTGCACTTATCTTGCAATGTGCTTACTGAATCGCCCCATCAAACTGTAAGTGCCCCTGGTGACTTGTTCTATCGTATTCTACTTCAAACTTCATCTTGTCACACTCCACTACACCATTTGTCGCACTAGCTCAAGGCTCCCTATAGATTTTAATCTACACAATCTTCCACACACTCCATTGCATTTAACTCTGTCACTTGTCAATTGCTCAAAACATCCTTGTGTTGTGGCATAAACATTGCCTGAGTCATTCCGCTATCGTGGGAAAGGGAAATTTCCGCATTCCATTTAATTTTGAATTGCATCATAGGCTATCTTCTTATTCTGCGTGCACTACTGGTAGAATCAATCACTTTTGCAATTTATTTTGTGTCATTGATCCCTTCGACCTTCAATCTTTCTGCGCACTTTTGTTTCCAACCTTTCATGATTTGTTCTAGGAGTTCCATTTTATGTGAATCTGCAATAGTATGGTAGAAAGAATCCTTCTACGCAGTTCATCTGCAATCCTTCGACGCACTTCCTTTGCAATCCTTTCGTGCACTTCCTCTGTTTTTGTGCCAACTCTGCGACATATTATCTGTGCGCACTTCAAGCCTTTCGCACACTTCCTCTTCCTATGCACCATGTTGACATCAATGACAACATATGATCAATAATTGATTTAGCATATGGTGCAAAATATATGAATGTAATCATTTCCATTTATTTTTAGATTTTAATTCATATTTTTGTGGTTTTTTTTTCCCTTGAATTATCTTATATATATATATAGTTATGAATTCATGACAATGCATATAAAACTTGTTGAGCATGCAGGTGAAACATCGTAATGCTATGTGGTTTGATTATGTAAATTATCACACCAAATAGTTTGATGATAAGAAGAAAACTTATGATAGTGGGATAAATACAATTTTTTGTGTTATTAATATTTCCCATAGGGGTGA
The DNA here is from genome assembly GCA_010110895.2 of Picea sitchensis. Taxonomy (NCBI): domain Eukaryota; kingdom Viridiplantae; phylum Streptophyta; class Pinopsida; order Pinales; family Pinaceae; genus Picea; species Picea sitchensis. The sequence goes on from SNQJ01S0167788.1 coordinate 22,696, forward strand.
CAGACACAAGATCACATTTGATTTTAGGTACTATAGCTATTTGGAAGATATATTGGATGCAGACTTTAAATCCTTCAAAATGGTTCTCTTTAAGGTTAAGTCGTATAGATTGTTGCTACAAGGTGATGAAAGTAATATTATTGATCACGATAATGGATTTAGCATGATTAATACTACCAAGTATGAGTTGAATTCATATCCTTATGTACTTCCAAGTCAATGTGAGCATGTATTTTATTCACAAGTGCAAGGTATAATAGGTTGGTAATTTGTTGTTATATTTGATCCAAGGGGAAGGCATGTAAAGTATATTTTTCCTGAAAAAGATGTTCATGAAGAAGAAGAAGAAGAAGAAGAGGATGTAAGAGAACAAGAAGAAGTGTCAGACAAAGAGGAGGATAAAGTTGACCATCCATTCATTGGCTCAAATCCTATGCTTCATCTTGATGATGGTGATTATATTGATGATGACTTAGTGCTAGACGTCCCAAATTTTGTATGGAAAATCATTTCAATGATTCTGAAGGCTTGGATACAAATTCTGATCTTGATGAGTCAAATATTGAATTAATTAAAGCTCAATATCCATATGATATGGATATGTAATAGATATTATTTAATAAAGTGATCAGGTGATTCAAATTGAGTAATATTATGGTTTTACCTTCTTGATTTGAGCTCCTTCTTGATTCAGATCTTGATGGTGAATTGCTTCTCACACGCTATGTGACTTGGAGGGATAGTTGACATTAAATAAATTTCTTGTGTTATTTCTCATTGGAATAATAAATAATATTCCTTTGTGGGCATCTTATTTGATCTAAATAAGAGTGAGGAAAAGAGTGAGGAAATTGATATGTGCACTTAACTATTTTGTGTAGTTAAGTAACGGAGTAAAATATGTTGAAAATGATGTCAATAATATACATAGGCACTTTTAGCAATGAATCATCCTAAAATTGGCATCATCATCAACATCTTAACAAAACATTTTATAAAACAATGATGATGATGATGATGATGATGAGAATGATGACAATTAATGACAACGATGATGATGATGACAATGATGAAAGTAATCATTTCATCATCATTGTCCTCATCATCATCATCATCATCATCATCATCATTTTTATGATTATTGTCATTGTTCTAATTGTCTTCATCATCGTTGTCATCATCATCATCATCATCATCATCATCATCATCATCAATCATTCTCATGATGATCATCATTATTCTCATTTTCATCATCATCATCATCATCATCATCATCATCATCATCAGCATCATCACCATCACCATCCTCCTCCTCCTCATCAACATCATCCTCGACATTGTCATCATGCTTGACATTGATACACCTTAACACCTTGACCCATTACTACACCTTAATGAAATATTTTGTTCTTGACACACTCTAACACCCTTCACACACCTTGAACATTAACCATTATGACCATAGGCATATGATGATCCTTGACATAATTGTCTCCTAACACAGTTTAAACCCAAACACACTAACACCCTAATACACTATAAACCCTAACCATTTTCATTTTGAACACACTATGATGTATAACACCCTAACCCACTAGCACAACTTAATCCCTAACCACTATGACCCTTAACCCATATCACCCTTAACAAAATTATTCACCATAAAATTTGACCCTAAGAACACTAACACCCTAAACACTATGAACCATAGTCCGTCTAAGCCATGACACAATATTCCCTTAACACTTTTGACTACAAACAACCTAATACCTCATCACATTGTAAACCCAGTTCACTATTCCCTTGAACACACGATGACACATGGAAGGTTACTAGGTTGTTTTCCCTAATACATGTATTTACTATCATGGTAAGTTTAATTTTAAAACATAAAAAATAATAAGAGTAGGGAACATTTACCTTTGATTATTTTGACCTTGACCTACTTTATGTCTCTTCACACACCTTAACTATTAACCCCCTATGTGTCATGATGACCCTAGACATAATATGGCCCCTAACACAATTGTACCACAACACACGCACGCACACACACACACACACACACACTACTATAACCTCTAACCACTATGATCCTAAACACATTTACCCATTACACATGTTGAACCATAACCATTATGAATCGTAGCCCTTATGATCACTAACATAATATTAACAATTTTAATTGGAAAACGTATCTATCACAATGGTTCCTTGGGGATGTTTAATACATTAGCTTGTTAAGATATGTCAAATACATTTTGAAACTTTGGATCCATCATTGATTAAGGATAAGTGTAGCTATGGATGTTCTTAGCACATTGTTAGAGGTCACTGCCATCATTTGGGAGCTCTAGAGTTGAAAGCACACATGTTAATATATTCCAAATATTGTCTATCCATTTTATATATACAACACTTTAGACATTGTCTAATATATACTTCGTTAATTTCATATATAGTCACAAAGAATTGTTAACCATATCAACATATCTATGTTAATGAACACTAGAATCAATATTGATCCCATCGTTAACATGAAAATGAAATTATAATGTGTCAAGTCATAAGTTGTATATGCCAATTGGTCACAAAGCATATAGGTCCAAATCATGTATATTGAATTCTAGCACATACAGGACGCCATTCTATTCCAACACAACATATGGTCCATGAATGATGAATGTAATAATGAAAATGAAAATGATGATAATGATTGTACTAATAGTGATGATGATGTTGAGAATGATGATCATTGCCATTTTCCTCCTCCTCATCATTGTCATCGTCATTGTCATCACCATAATCATATAATCGCATGATGATAACAACATCTTCAAGATATTTCTTTTCAACTTATGATCACCTTTTCCAAAGGAATGCATTGTAATCCAATAACCTTTGTGTTGTAAAGTACAATAATCAAACTCAATTCATTGTTTGGATGATATGACATAAACATGACTTTTTATGGAAATGATCTATATAATAAAATATTATGATAAGAAAAATAATGTAAAACTAGCATACCCCCAAAGTGGGGAAAAGAAATGCCGAAGAAAATTGAAGGTGGATATGTTGGAAAAGAATCATTTATTTTTTATTTTTTATATTACATAATGTTATGGTATGAAATCAAAGCAAGTATACACATTCTTGAGAGAATATCCAATGAAGAACATAATAAAAATGTTCTAGATTCCTCCCATACCCCTTTGCAATTACAAGGACATGTACTCGATACATAAGACTACAATGCATACAATAATGTGACGTGTCAAGGATTGCATGTTAAAATCGTGCCTAGGAAAAAACACTATAATTTGCAGAGTCTAGATTTTCGAAGTTACAAAACAAATGGGATCATGAAGAATGATCGTACAAATCAATTTTATGTAAATTAGGAAATCATTAGACCGAGCAATCAAAATGAGGTCACCCAAGAAGTTTTTTTTATTCATGAGAATTTTAAAATATTAAAAATAACTACTATAAGAAGAAAAGATAAAACATAATATCTAACACATAGCTAATTGCCTAAATTGTAAAAGTTGTTGTGAAATAACAAAAGAAAAGCCACATAATGGCTCGTTACCTAAACCATAAAAGTCATCAAAGTTAAGTAAGTTATGGAATATTATATTATTCTAAATTTTAAGAGTTTATCTTATTCCTGAGAGGCATGATGATCTTTAACATAGATAACATTAATCACGTGTCCTAAGAACCATGAAATGTTGAAGTGGTATCATCATAACGAACAAAAATCTCATACCCATAAGAGTTTGGTGCAACATTTTATTTAGGTTAAAGTGAAATAAGAGATTTAATCATTCGCTACAAATGCCATAAGCTATACATTAATAAATCTAATCACACTCTAATATATGCCATAAGGTGTACATGAATAAAAATGATTAAAATCTCTAAATAGTTTATAAAAAATAATTTAACACAAATCATTGCAATAATTACATTACACACAATTAATGATAGATAATCAATGAGATAGAGGTTCTAGGAAAAGTCAACATATAAATGGATTTTTCAAATCCTATTCCATCCTTCAATTGCCTCTCTATGCATTCCTAGTTGTGTTGTTTCATCATGAGAGATTTCATGATCCCCATTCACTTCTTTGTTAGGTTTTTTTTCCCTCTTTTTTCATATAATATATAAATATACTATATACAATATTTTATATGTAAAACATAAAAATAAATAAAAATAACAAATAAAATAATTAATAAAACAAATAACAAAAAATAAAACCTCAAATGGTCAATGTGAATGTAAGGAGACAACTTGCACCCAAGTATGGATAATTTTAAAGATGAAAAATTATATTAAAATGTAGAAACTTGGGTTAATCTTATTAGTCCTTAATATGTAAAATGTAAAATGTTTGGCGATAGTTTTGTAAAAAATTCAATTTTCTAAGGATTGTATATAGTTTCTATAAAATCTTGGCGATTTTTAAGGTAAAATCATTTTATTCTATGGAAATTCGGTGAATCATTTTTAGAAAAAATGGAAATTGGCAAATCGTTTTTTGGAAAAAACCATGAAAAAATAGCCCATTTGTGAAATTTAGCCCCTAAAATCATCTATGCACCCAAGTTGAAATACTATGAATATTTCCCAAGCCAACTATAAAGGAGACAACCCTAGCCCATTGGTGAGGAGTCCTATTCTCACTAGGAAGGAGCTAGTCCAAGCCCACTAGCAAGGAGATATTCTGAGCGACATACCCTAGAAAAGAATAGAGATAATAGAGATATATACTACCAAAATAGAGACCTTGAGTGACTACTGGAGATAGAGACAAAGGATACCCCACCTATAGAAGAAACATAGACAAGGGTGATATGCTCAGAGGATCGACAATGCCACCAAAATCGATGAGCACCTCTACATTTGACTTTGTTTAGGATATTTTTTTGAAGGCTTAGCATCTAAGTAAGGAATTTCAATACAATTGGGCTAGTTTATTATTAGCAATGATATATTAGAGAGAGACAATTTGCATGGACGAAAATATAGAGGTAACACAAACCTTTCCTTCTCCTTTGTAAAATATATGGAAACATTCCAAGGATCATGACCAATATAAAGTAACTAACTAATATTTTAAGAATTGATACACAACAATGATTGAGGAAACTATCAAAGAATTCTAGATTCCCCAAAATATGGTAGATAAGTACACTGTTTTTTCTTCCTTTTTAAATTGGCATGCATAATATGTTTTTCTGACCTAGAGTAGATGTATTAGTGCCCCTACATATTTTATGATTTATGTTACAAAAGAACAATTTAAGGATGCCTCTAGATAGTGGGACCCTAATGGTTGGCCCAATTCATATCCATAGTGTTATCACATAAAGTTGTCAAGGTCATAGGACGAACAAGTCTTTTGTTGCACATGTAACGTCTACGTGCAGCAATCAAAAGCAGTCCATTTCGAGATTGAAATACAAGCAGTGGGCGGGTCTATTTTTCAATGGCAAATATCCTAGGAGCAGTTCAGATCAAGCACCATGCGTCTTTCACATCTAATGGTCACGATTCACTTCGAAAATTCGGGTTTCGGGAGTTTTAGCTTCTCCCTTCTCTCGTTCATCTAAAGTGTTTTCTCAAGAATTCCACCAATCTTTGTCGTGTGTCCTTCCACATCGAACGATCATGATTCACCTTAGAGCTTGAATTCTATATGCAGACCCCCCTGAGCTCCAAATTGCCCAGGTATGTGGTGCCCTCATCAGTCATGACATGTGACATACATCTAGCACTGACACATGGAACTCATCTCCATCATTTTTGGGCATGTCATCCACCTATTTTCGAGTGACACATGTTTCCCCTCTATCCACAATAGGTCAGCATAGTGACGTCAGGCTGCCATGTCATCTGTGGGAGATCATCTTACGAGAAGTATTCTTGTTCAAAATTAGCGCCATCTCCATGCACGTTTTTAATGGATACTAGAGTTGGCGAACAGATAAGATTTAGCGGTGGCGCCAAATTTAGCAGGTGCGCCCAGATCACAGATCACAATCAGATCAATGACCACGCTTCATTTCGGAGCCGCACCATGCTCGGGCGTTAAAATCCTTGAGCAGGCCGAAATCTAAACCATGGTATTGCGGGAGAGCTATGTGGCAAAAGGTGGTAAGTTTCAGGCCCAAAAGTGGTGTGGGTCCAAACCGCTTTCGATGGCCCTGAAATCATGTGCTCATTCAACGTTGAATCCAATGGAATCATGTGGTCGCCCCCTAGTTGTCAAGCCTCTTCCCAATGCTGAGGAGAAATCAGTTAATGAGCAAGGAACGGTAGTTGAAACCTTGGCTCACTCCATAAATAGAAGGCATGGAGGGTCTGGACGTGGAGACAAAACTATCAGCTCGAGGTATCACGATGGATGGTTTTTCCTCCAGGCCCATGCTGATCTGAGCTTGCGTCTGGCAGAAGGATACACACATAGTTTGACAGAAAGATGCATAGATGAAAAGCCTTAGACATGATGGCCAACTCGCACTCCTAGCAGTTGTCCACTATTTTGAGTATAAATACATCAGTTGAATAATATGTTATGGTCGATGGTTGAGAAAAGCTCCCTATTTGTAATACTTTGATAGAAGAGTTGTTCTCTGGTTATGTATGAGACCCAAGACTTTCTCATTAATATAAGTTATTTTCTTTCATCATCTTGTTTCCTCTTGTGCTAAAACACTCGTGCATGGATGATCCAGACGAGATGTTGTAGTTGTATTGTAATGGAGGTTTTAATATAATGTTGCTATGATATTTTTCATTATTTTCTTTCACTACCCTGTTTCCTCTTATGCTGAAATGCCTGTGCATGGATGATCCAGACGAGATGTTGTAGTTGTATTGTAATGGAGGTTTTATTATAATGTTGTTGTGATATATTTCAGTATCTTAAACTTAATTTCAAGAGTGCTCTTGTTCCTAAGTTTCTCTGCACCAAGCTTCTTGAAGGCCGGATGCTCATGGAAGACTTGTCCACTTTCCTCACTAAGTCTTCCTCCTTCTCAACTTTATCCTTAAACCACTAACTGAAATTAATGAGAACCTCATTTTCTTATGCATTGCTAACCCAATTTTTTGTGTTTAAACATTCTTATGTTGAGCTTTGTCCATTTGACCTCCACTTATAAACCTACCCCCACAAACATTTTCATGGGTGTTGGGCTTATCCTCCTGCAATCTGAGGGTGACTCTCAGTGCTAACACATAGGAAACCATTCTATGAGAAATAGAGGCACAAACTAGATTCAAGTTTGAGGCACATGAGAAATGAAAGACATGGATATGATACATAAGTAATATCTCCCAATAGAAAGAATCACCAAGAATGATATAGCATAATTTGAATAAGTAAAGAGAGAATGGTGAAGAAGAGCATGAAAATAGAAGGAAAATTAGTTAGAGAAAAATATCGTAATCAAGAGAAGAAAATTCTAGAGAATAAATAAATCTTGGGGAGATAGAGAATTTTGAGGAGTAATTAATCACAAAAGATAGGATCTAAAATGATGGAGTTGAATGGATTTGGGATCTTACAAAGTAAACTAAAAATATTTCATATCTCTAGTACCCATAGATATGAAATGTTATAATCAAAATAAGAAAATACTCTAGAAAACATTACCTAAATAATCAACCTATACCAAAAGGTGAGGTAAAAGGAACCAGGCCATGATCAAATATTTTTAGTATTCCCAAATGACTAGTTAACCAAACCTAGAAAGATAAGGAATAAGTCAAAAGAAGAATTTGATAAGAACATACTACAATTATTATGAATTTATAGCCATAGAGAAAATATGTAAGTCTCAAATCAAATCAGTTAGAGTTGATGCACATCCACATGCCCTCAAATCTTCATGAATGAGGTCGTAGAATAGTACATATGAAATTTTTTGTGTGTCCAACCTTTCTTTTAAGGTTCCTATGATTGAAACATATTTTGCAATGGTTTTCAAATCTAAGTCATAAAATCCTTGCTTATATTTGAAAGCATTTCATCCCAAGGGGAAGCCACACCAATGGTAGACAATATTGATTATCATGTGTTTATACCATATTGAAGTCATCACAAAAAATACAAGGATCCTATAGAAACTTTTGCTGCATTAGTTTTCATCATGACATATGCTTCAAAGAAAATCAACCAAAAGTTTAGCAAGGTTTCCAAACATTTATATTAGTTTGTTGCACGTGGGGAAAATGGGAAACATTATTTTCCTTATTTTCTTATATTCTTTGGTTAGTTGGAGGTACAATGAATATATAATTTGAGACCACAAAAAGGAACACATAAAATTTGGAGTTAGTCCATAGTGTTATACCCAAATATTTGACCTTCAAGGATGGTAAGGAAAGAATCATCATCAAAATGGTCATTGACTAGTTGGTATGCATAATGTCCAAGTAAATAAATCATTTTAATCAACTAGTGGCTAACTCAATTCGAAACAATATAAATTAGGGGGTTGGAATCTATTACATATAGGGTGAGTGTGAGGGGGCATCCTTTATAGATATTAGAGTGTAACAAAGTAACTACTTCCATTTCTCCTTGATTGATGGAAAGGCATGCTAAAACTCCAACAAAATATAGTGTTAGTTGATTTAACAAAGAAAGGCCCAAATTGTACAGGTTTTAACTTGGAAAGGATGAAATACCACTTTTCATTATCATACACTTTCTCAAAATCAATTTGAATGAACATAACATCTAGTCCAAGGAACTAATCCCATTTTGTACCTTATAAGACTACTATGATTTGGTGTGGCAAAGTCCCACATTAACTTGTAGAAATTGTATGTGAATTTGATTAATACAAAGGACTTTCCATCAACTCTTTCAATTAATGCAATGATAGCTCATTTAGAGTCAACCCACATCTGCATTCCCTCAAAATGTTTTGAATGAGGTTGCACAACAGTACAAACAAAAAATTGTGCATGTCCAACTCGTGTTCCTTTGAAGGTTCCTATGATTGAAATATGTTTTACAATGGTTTGGAAATTCAAGTCATATTAGCCTTGCCTAGATTTTAAATAATTCCACACCAAGGGGAAGCCACACCAATGGTAGACAATCTTGTTCATCATGTTTTATACCATATTGAAGTCATCACAAAAAACCCAAGGAGCCTATATAAACTTTTGTTGCATTAGTTTTCATTGTGACACATGCTTCAAAGAAAATAAACCAAAATTTTATGAAGGTTTCCAAACTTTTATATTAGTCTATTGTGTGTGGGGGAAATAAGAAATATTATTTTCCTATCTACTTTGGTTGGTTGGAGGTAAAATGGATATATAATTTAAGACCACAAAAAGGAACACATAAAATTTGGAGTTAGTCCATAGTGTTATCCCCAAATATTTGACCTTCAAGGATGGTAAGGAAAGAATCATCATCAAAATGGTCATTGACTAGTTGATATGCATAAAGTCAAAGTAAAGGAATCCTTTTAATTAGCTAGTATCTAACTCAACTGTAAACAAGATAAATCAACGATTTGGAATATATTACATACAAGGTGAGTGTGAGGGGGCATCCTTGATATATATTAGAGTGGAACAAAGTAACTACTTCCATTTTGCATTGATTGATGGAAGGGAATACTAAAACTCCAAAACAATATAGTGTAAACTTATCTAACAAACAAAGACCCAAATGTTGGAGGTTTTAACTTGGAAAGTATGAAAGACCACTCTGCCTTATCATATGCTTTCTCAAAATCAATTTTAATTAACATAACATCTATGCCAAGGAACAATGCCATTTTGTACCTATTATCGCATGATTTATAGTTGTGCAAAGCCCAACACAAGATCACCAAATCTTGCATAACTATAGGAAATCCTAACACTATCACCTTAGTAATAAATCCCATCATTTTAGTGATGGAGGAGGTCCACCACACAGGAGGCTTCCCTGATGACCTCAAGGGATCAAAGTAACAATTTTATTAGAAAAGCCTACCACACCCTCTCTTGATCACCTAGGTCAATGTCTAGGTCAAGGAGAAATAAGAGGTAACAAGATGATTTCAGTACCTTCCCAGAACAAGAACACTTATAGCATATATGTGATGATTTCCAAGAACAAGTATGCAAGTAATACCTCTTTAAGACACTAGACAACAAACATCACTATGGATGTTATGAAGTTGCAGCAGATTACAGTAGTAAAACAACAATAGATAAACTGTAACAACAACAAGAAATATACTTCAGAATTGCAACAATTTATCATGAAAATTTAGCATTTACTCAAAGAATATTGTCCAATCATTAGATGCAATTTCTGGGTATGTTAAGCCACTATTAGAGAAATGTATGCAACAAATTAGTGTATGTTAGTGTGTGGGAAGCAAACTTTTGCTACAACAACAAGTATACTAGTGAATTAGCTTAAGTTAGAGTTAGTAAAGTTAGTAGGAAGCTCGAGAGAATGAAAATTGAGAGTTTTTTTATCACTTTCACCACAAGAGATCTCAAATTATTAGTGCCTTAAGGCTATGGAGTCTTTACAACAACAATACAATATGTTTGGAGATGAAAATAGCAAGATATAAGAGGTAGGGGTTGAAATATAAGGTGCTAACACATTAGGGCCTTAGGTTTCAATCCTTAAAGAGAAGGATTTCTAGAGTGCAAGCACTTTTTGGATCTAGCAACCTTTCCTCCCTTCTGAAGTTCTTTAATTGTGTCACATTCAAGAGTCTAGTATCAAACTCCTAAAGTGATAGAACTTTAGGGATTTAGGAGCTTAACCCTAGGTAGGATTTCCTTCACAAATTTATGGATGAAATTAGCCTTGTGAGAGGAGGAAGCACTTATGCTCATCTCTTAGGGTTTTACCAAGCAAAATCTTCAATATGAACTAGTAAAATTTACTATAAACATTCAATAGCATGAAATAAAATTTCATAAATTTACTTACTTTACCAAGATATGAAAAAGAATAAAACCTAATTGCAGAAATTCCATCCAAAAATCAGCAAAATACATCCACAATTGATCCTCCAAGCAAGTTGCATTAGTGTAGAAGAGAGAGATAGACCTGTAGGGCGAAAATTTCAGACTTAGTTCTCTCACAATGGAGAGGAATGTGATGATGAAATAAAATTTCAAGGAGGTTTATTTATATGGAACCTCCTTGACCTATTTGTCCACTTACAATTGTCAACATTAAAATATAAGAGGGTCGGCCCCTTCAATTTTCCCTTTCAATTTACAAATATAAATTTTACATAAAATAAAACTCTTAAGAGGGAGAGGTCATGCCCTAGTAGGGTGACACTAGGCTCATGAGAGAGACGTCAAGTTTGAAAATATGGAACGTTGGTCCTCCAAAGGCCATATGTCCCTTTCTCAAGTGGCAGGGTCCATGTTGTTGGATTGTTGGTTTGGACAGTTGGTTGTCATCGATGCCAAACCTTGGAGATTGGTCTTATGGATTGATGTCAACCCTTATAGATTGATTTCAACCCTTGAATCAATTCCGGTAGAAAAGTTTGGTAGTCCCAAAGGCGTGGTTAAGGAACCTGATCTTGGTTGAGGAATGAAGACTTGAAGGTCAGTGAATTTGTAGGAAGGAATATCATATATGGATAGTACATGTTGTGTCATTTCTAGTGATATGTGGTACATCACATAGTTCCTCATGGTTGAGGAGATATGGCTTAGTGAAGTTGTATAACCCTCATGAGTTATCTAGAAGCCCTTAGAAGGTCAAAGAAGTAAATTATTCTAGAAACTCCTAGAAGAAGTTTACTAGTTAAAGCGGTCGTAAGTAGGAGTTAATCATGAGTAAAGTTGTTACAATAAGAAAATAATTAAAAATAAATTAGTTGCAACAAGAAGTGGTGAGTTTATTGATTATGGGTAAAGTAGTTGTAATGAAAAGATTGAATAGTCAAAGTGGTTTGGACATAAATTAATTGTGGGTAAAATAGTTGTAATGAGAAGTTTGAATAATCAAAGTGGTTGAACAAGAAATACATTAAATAATAAAGTGGTTGCAACAAGAAGTTAGTTAAGGGAAAATAAGTTATGAGTTGACTAATTATGGAA
>SNQJ01S0167791.1:0-20849 GCA_010110895.2 Picea sitchensis
AGAGAAAACTTGAGATAAGGGACATGTTTCCCCACTGCATCCTTAGTGACATAGCGAGATAAAGGATTTGAAGGGAGTTGGAAAACCTTATCACAAGTATCTTGCTTCAAGAAAACAATGTCCTCACCCTTAAAATATGAGCACGACGGTGGTTGAAAATATTCGAATAAATCCAAGTGCTCAAAGGGATGTTCATCAAAATCCTCAAGGTATGACCGAAAATCATCGTGAGAACATTGCACAAGGTCATCCTTGGGTGTTTAGAAAATATATGTGACCATATCATCTCCTTGTTACCCAGTACCAGAATCAATAGCAATCTCATATGATGTTTGTGAAGGAAACAAACGAATATGACCCTCATTGTCGTAAATGGGATCTCTATCATTACCAATCACATCCCATCCACGTTTCCCAACAGATATAAACTCATGAATCACATCATCACCTTCATTATAGCACAAAGGAACTAGCTCGTCCAAGGATTCCTTGACTTCTTCACCTTTTGAATCATAGAATAGGGTATCATCAAAAACCTGGAAAGGAAAATGATTAACCTCATTGTATTCTTCTTGTGCAGGAGGGATAGGATCTTGGAAGGCTTCATCGGAGGGAGGAGCACACATCAACACTTCATCATCATGTTTGATATCTTCAAGATCTCGCTCTTCAACTAGGTCCTCATTATCTTTGGTAGTAAATTCTTGATCTTCCTCATGTAGGTTGTAGCCTTCACGAGGACTCTCTCTTCAACTTATTGTTGGTCTTGGTCTTCCTCAACAGGGCTAGGGTGTAACCCTTCCTTTTGGAGGGTTGATGTATTTTTATACACTCGCATGGCTGGGTCCCACCTTTCGAGGAAAGTAAAATGAAGACATTAATAGAAATTGTACTCTTCAAGATGATATCATGCTTAGCCCACTCCCTTTGGTCTGCTCCCATAGACAATAAGAACAATCTTACTAGTACATCCTAATGTCTTACTTTTGCCTCCGAAACATATTTCAAGAATTTCACGACATGAGGGTTAGCCAGGGATGGGTTTCCATCAAATTTTGAACAATTGTCTACCAAACCAAGAGGAAAAGGTTTTGGGTGTCCCAAAATATTTAGGGATGGAAACCTTTTATAAAGAGACCATTCCATTCCAAGAAGGTTTCCCTCTGGGGGTAAGATCCATAGTTTTGATGCCTTTATCAGGGAGACCTTCATTCCAAGTTCTAGCATGGTTATGAAGAGTGGCTGAAAAGACTTTCATAGCCAAGTCTTCAGCTTCGTCACTTATAGGATTAATTTGAAAGAAAGACCAAAATTTATCCATTTGTTCCTCAGTCGTGGTTGCATCATTACCAGTAAATCTAGGCATCCATTTTTTATACCATGAAGGAATCTCTCGAGGATAACCCAAAATTTCACTCATATCAAAGGGTTTGAAATCACGGGTCTGACTGAGAAAGCGATTGGTTGGATTTGTCATTAGTGGAGTTGCCAAATAATCCTTCTAGGGATCATCAAAGAGTGATGGAATCACCATCAGTGGAGTCGCGGTGAAAAGCTTTGTAAAGTAAGGCTTTGGTAGAAAGGCTTGTCGAAAAAGAATTAATGCGTTGAGAAAAGGTATTTCAGTCGGTGTTCCCTGATAGTGGTGCCAAAAATGTTATCGCATAATCTGTACTTGCCCCAAAGCCTAAGGAAAGTGGGAAGATATTGGCATAACATGGGGGTATCACATCGGTGTCACCTCAGCGGGGTACCCTTTTTCTGTTGGGAGGAGGAAACACCCACTCGAGAGAGACATCTGAACTAGGGAGTTTGAGGAAGGGAAAAGGATAAAGTAAACTACCCCTCTCTTTCTAGGTCATTCAAATCAGGTTGAATCACTAAGTTATGTCTTGATGGATGAAGCAAAATGTACCTTCCCTTAACCAAGAAAACAAGCGAATAATATGGCAGTTTACAAGCATAAATGATGTTAGTGCTTCAACAAGACATTAAACTTGTAACAAAATGCTAGCAAACAAGTGTATGCAGCAAGAAAAATGTATAACAACATTAAGTACAGTGATAAAAGATGCAATATATATTCCAGAAAATGGACTTGCTTAGACAATATAGTGAAATAATTAAGGTCTCAAATGATAATATTTTGTCACATAAATCGGGTTAAAGTCAAGAGGGCCTTTGACAAGTCATCTCATCCAAGGACTTTTCAAAAAGGTGATACAATGCTCTTGTGGGATAAGAGAAAAGAGAAGTCAGGAAAGCATTGGAAATTTGATAGTGTATGGATAGGGCATTACATCATTCAAGATATGGCTGGTCTGAATTCTTTCTATCTCAGCCAATTGGACGGTAAAAAGCTAAATTTGTCAGTGAATGGTAAGCTCCTCAGGAGGTGTTCTTCAATGGTAGCTCTGATGCCCATGGGGCATCCATGTACAATAGATTACTCTAACCCTTCTTCCTTGTATTTTTACCTTTGCTTCTTCAACATTTCATTTTTTTCATTTAATTATTTTGTATATATATGTGAAACATGTACTTTATTGGTGGTTTCTATATATTTCATGTACCGATGATATTATATGTCTTTTTGGGAGATACGTTTGGTTTGTTATTGTGAATCCACCGATTCTAGAGTTCGCATGCTTTCCAAGATCAACCTGCGTCCCATATAGAGCCAGGTTATTTGTTTTATCAGGTTACCAGGGAAGGACTTATGGATGATCCACAAGGTTGAACAAGGAACTTGTTCAAATTCAAAGTTCAAAAGTCTTACCAAACTGTTCCCCCCTCATTTCTCTTCTTCTTCTTCTAGCCATGTTCATAACCCCTAGTGGAATTGTAATAGAGATAGGTTAGCATGAATTATCTCTATTATGTAAAAGATTCAGCTCCCTAAGATTTGGTTATTAGTGCATACTCTATAGTGTTTTTTTCACTTGGTCCATTATACCTCGCTTCAGCGACTTATAATGTTCTAAGTTTTTCACTCATTTACTCCAAAAAGTTGGAGTATGTCCTAATGGCTAGGACTTAGTGTGTATTCATGAGTCCAGTGTCAAATGTATATTACCATGATCATCATTAGTTCGAAGTCTTATGGGCATGCATTAGGTCCCTCTAGGATTTTTAATGTATAAATTTTTTACTACATTAAAATGGGATTTTACATTGTAAATTCATGTAAGTATTTAATAAGTGGTACTAGGAGGTGTTTACACCTTGGGGGGTATTATTTTCTATCTCAAAATACCCCCTTTACCTTAGTACCCTCTTTTTTGAGCAAAATAATTGACTTTTACTCAAAAATAAATTATTTCCTCAAAAATGTAATCTAATTCACTCCCTATTTTTAAGGAAACATGCTGGAAACATGTCTTTGACTTGTCTTAGGTCCACACTCTACCTCTTGGTGGTTGAGTGGAAGTTTATGAGGAAAGCAAAGGGTGGATTAGAGTATTTGGGATTGACTAAGCTTGGTGAAGATCCCAAAGGGTGCACTCTCTCTCTTGAGAGAATTGGCCTTACCTCCTTGAGGAGCACCAATACTAAGGAGGTGCACACCTACCTCAAGAGAGGTGGCGACCTCTCACTCCTCCCATCTTAGGTTGTTTGCTTGAGTTTTTTGGAGATGTGGCAGCGATCTATCCTCCCACTTGGGATGTCTAAGTCAGAATCACCCTTAGTATTGAAAATTTTAATTCTCATATCTTTAACAATTCCTAATCCCAGTAAAAGTGATTCATACTCTGCTATGTTATTTCTTTTTTCAAATAATGCAGAAAAGTTAAAATATTGTATAGGTTGGAGAAGTATGCTTATTCCCTTACCAATTTTCCCAAACAGATTTGCTTGGAAAATGTTAAGTTTATGGTTTTTGGCTGTGGTATTTTGTCAAACCTTTGTTGATTTTAGTTTCTTGAGTTGTGTTGGGGTTTATGATGATAGTTTTAATTGTGTTTTAACAAGTAAATGATATCAATATAGCAATTCCATGTACTCAATAATATGCAATAGAAGTATTACAGGAAACCACAAATGCCTTAGATCTAAGTTTTATTTATGATAATAGTTGTCCTCATACAAAATGGAATTAGATCACGGAATACACATAGAAGAATGATGCATGTGGTTGATAGTGCCTCCAAAATAGAATGGAATGATGAATATATGATCTTATAAGAGTCCTCCAATTTGAATACAAGAGATATCTGAGATCCAACCTTTACTTTGGTTGTTGGTGATGTCTTCTCTCTGCAAAGTATGCCCTCCCTGGCTGTAGCAAGCTAATATTTAAGCCTCCTTGAATATGACCTCCAAAATCTATAGAGATGTTGTTATGGCCCGTAGATCGAGGATGAATATAGCATATGGATAAAGTACATGGTCAATCTCTTAGATCTAACCCTCCAACTCAAGAACCCCTCAATGAGTAATGCACCTCTCTTCAGAATCACGCTCAAGCCACAAATAAAATCAAGAACAGAAGATAAACCTCCAATAGAAGATGAGAAAATCTCTCTAGAACCTAGCAATCCCTATCAGTAAGAGACTTGGCTCAGATCTCACTTCTTCTCTTCAAATCAAATGGATCTCCTTCATACAATGCACCCCTCCTGCTGGAATTTTGCCCCACTGAGAGAAATGGTGGATATGACATGAAACCTCCAAAATGAATAGTGAGAAAGGTGCCTGGTGATGGCCAACACTCATGAAGTGAGATATCTCTTATATCTAATGTCTACAACCCTCCATGAACTCCTCTCTCAAGAATAGTGTGCCCTATTTCTGCGAGAAGACACCAAAGCTACTTCTTCCCTCCCAGTATCACAGGTGAATACAGAACTAATGTGAGATGATGAGGTGGAGGCGTTTACCTCCATATTCAAGATTGGATGGTCGAGGGAAAGGTGGGATCTTTCTGTGAGCTGATCTCTAGGGTTTGTTGAATCAAGCGCTCAAAACCCCCTAGAGTATCATGGGCTCTCTAGCAAAGCGGACATGAAATATAATCCAACATAATGAGAGAATATAGACCCCTATCTCTCTTTTATCCTTGTTCATCTTTTCTCTCCAAGTGAATTTTACTTTGTTTTTAATATTCCTTAATTAAATCCTTTATTAATTAATTCACCTTTTACTGTAAAAAGTGATTTATTTGAATCACTTATGGCTTCTCCAGTGCTTTGAAGTCACTTCTCATCATCTTATCTATATGGTGCTCTTCCTCTCGATTCTAATGAGATATTACACTAAGGACACAGAATTATTATTATGCCCAAAATTACCTCGGTGAATTTAATTAAAATATCTCCATAATAACTCAAAATTCTGAAAATCGTCGAGGAATACAACAAAACCAAAGACAAGTTACCAAGAAATGGATCTTGATGATGAAATATGATGAATGATGCAAGTTGGGCCACAGTATCCCGATATCTAGGGATAACTAGGAGATCATGTCTCAAGGCCCACATGGTCCTATTAGACATGGAGTCACGAGGGAGTGACTTGAGCATGGTCTGGGAGGACCCATCTTCTTCTTCGGCCAGTTGTCCTTGGCTGATGTAGGCTCACATCACCTCTGCTTTGGAGCTTGCATGAGAAAAAGAGCTCTGCTCAAGGAGTAGTGAAAGATTGAGAGGTATCGTGGTATGTGTCATGTTGATCATTATAACCTTCTGCCATATCACATTAGATCTCTTTCATTTTGGATATTTGCTTGGATCTTACACTAATCCACTTGACCAACTTTATGCAGGTGATTGATGGGGTGGCTTAGGATTGGTATTCATGGGTTTTGGTTAGCCACCAAAGGGTTGCAGAGACCATGCGTTCAAGCTCCTTCATAGTATCACTTTTACATCTCAAAAAACCCCGCTCATCCATCCCAACTCCCCTAGTGCATGCATTGGGAGATGACCTTCCAGGGTATCTTGTCTTGTGGGAAGAAGGGCTAAAGTGAGGAGGTAAAAGCATTTGGAAAAAGATAAAAGCCATAAGATAACTTGCTCTCATTTGGGAGGGAGATTTTAGCTCTTGTCTTGTTCTTGTCTCTTGGAAGTGTAACATGACCTCTTGGAGGAGTTGATTATTTCTTGGTGAAGTGGTGCTATATGCTGTGGAAGGTTTACAACTAGGGTGTGGATTAATGTTTCTTCATGATCTTGTAAGTGTTCTTCATCAAAAGATTCTTGATTGAATAGTTGTTGTCTAACATTTGCATTCATTGTTATCTTATGATTTTACTTTGATCCTTGAAACCCTAGGAGCCTACACACACAAGTAGGTTAGGGCTTCATGTCCCCATGCTTATATAAACTTATAGCCATTAGTTTTAGAGGTTTAACCTAGCCACTTCACTAACCTTCTTTCTTGAGCTAGTTCTTAGCATAAATTGAAGAAGTCTGGGCACCTAATTGATTTTACACCTAGGGTTTCCTTCTAGGGTTTTTGAAAAGCCTTGCCTTAGCAACACTTTTCAATACATAGATTCATGTCTTTGAGCTAGCCGTTTTGCGAGAAGTCTTAAGGAAGGTTTGAAGCTCTAGGCTAGCTTTTAGCTACACCTAGGTAATTCATTTCTTCTTAGGGTTTAGGGTTTGTGTACTTTACCAACACCATTAAACCCTAAGTCTCTCTTAATCCTTAGGTTTGAACTCTTCTTGAAACCATTAGCTTCACTCCAAGTTGACTCCATTAACCCAAGGCACTAGTCTAAATTGATTGCTTGAGCTTGTGTTATGCCTTAGAAATCTTTCAAACTACTTCAAATCTGCAAACCCTGCCCTTTGTCCTAACCCTAGGTAATTCTTGAACTAACCTAAGAGTGATAACGTTGGCCTTAAAAGAATTTTTTTGGATGGATAGAAATTTGCGGCCTTGTCTTCTCTTTATGGCCGTGGAGTTAAATTGTACTTTCTTTGGTTGAGGTAGCCAGGCGTCCACCATTGAGAAATGGCTAACTTTCTTGAACACCAAAAAAATTATATAATTTGTGGCGTCATGCATCATTAAGACTCTTGTTTTGGACCCTAAATGTTTCAACTTTGTCATTTCTTTTGATTGGTCTTGAGCTAATGATTACTTTTGTGAATTTATTATTGAAACATGGTGCTCTTTTCCCTTCAAATTGACTAATTGATAAAGCTTGACGTCAAACTTGTGGTGACTGCAACAAAAATTGTATAAGGGTGGCCGTCACATTACTTGGATATCTGTGGATTTATGCCTAAAAGCGTTGAGCTTTATATATATTGATTGACATTGAGCTATTGATTATAACTGTGAGCTTTTTTCCTCATGTTCACTCTTTGTCATGTTTTGACTCATTGATTCAAGTAAGGCGTCATACCTATTAGGAGAAATATATAGGTATGTGGCAACTTCATATATGAAAGTAGGATTTATTTGCAAAAGCTTAATTGTGAATGTTAGTACTAATTTACTTACTCTTATGCTTTATTGAGGGTGATATAAGTCTTTGCTTTGTTTTAGCCATCATTGACTTAAATCCAATAATAGCATTAATTCATTGCTCATATATTTATTGAAGATAGTCTTGAATGCTTATGAAGTACTAACCCACTGCAAGCCTCTAGTTCTCTTTGTTTTTGTCTATAGCAGTGCATGTCCAGGTGGTTTTATCTCATGACTATCCTCTCTTGGTGACAATGTTGGAAGGGGTTTCCTTGAATTGGCTTTCATCTTTAGCCTTCCTTTGACCCGAGATTGCCTTAGGGGCGTCTCCCTTGGACTTGCCCTCTAAATAGAAAGAGCCCCCATCAAGGTGACAATGGGTCGGGGGAAGCTCACATTACGCCGGTTTCAAGCCACGACTCAAGCTCTTCAAATACTCCTACAAAGCGGAGTGGAATGCTGAGGCCCAATAAAACCCTCAATATCTCCCGGAGGTGACAGCGTTATCCTGAGAAGCACTTCATGGAGATGAGAAGGCTCAAGCTAAGTGATGAGACCCTGTCTCTTGGCTATGCATCAGAGCCATTGCAGTTTTGTGACCAAATACATATATATGGTAGTTTCATACGGCTACATTGCCATGGTCATAATAAAATTGACTCATGAGACCTCCATCCTGTATAATACCTTGAGTGTTTGTTATCTTAGGGTCCTCTTTTTGACTAAAGGAAGATTTTGCTACTTCTTACGTCTGGGTAAAACATCTCAAAGGTTTCATTTGGGCTTTTAACTCTTCTCTCAACTACTTTTACCCCTAGGCCTTTAGCCCCTTCTTCCCTAAGGCCAAGATTTTAGCCCTTCTGATGTGGCAAACCCAATGCCCAATGAACAAAGGTGGGGAAAATGAGTTAAAGATGGAAAGTGATATTTATGGAGATGGGCTGATGACCTTTGTAGTTACAAATGCAAACCCATCCTAAAAGGAGATCAACTTACTATGGAATCATGTCACCTTCAGTATGAACAAGTTTAAAACATAACTGAAAAGAAAATTTATGAAATGAGGGAGAATTCCGGTGTAACATTCAAGTGCTTCAATAATCGAGGTGACACATACCATGATACACAAACTCATTTACCTCATGGAGCGAGACTTACTTCTACTTTAGGACCAGACAGGATGGATGTTGTTGTTGTTGATAGATGGGTTGCATTGAAGAAAAGAGGGGCCTTCAGGGGCCATGCTCAAGTCATCCAGTAGCTGAAACACTCCATGTCTAGTATTTGTGGGCCTCGAGACATGATCTCCTTGAATTTATCCTAGTATAGGGGTAACAAAATCATGCCTGGAGACCTTTTCTCTACACTATAGGTGAGCATTCATCTAAATAACACATCCCAACTCTTTTCGAGGAAATTGCTTGTGACCATTTCCAAACAATCCTACTTGATGAATGCTAGGTTACATGTGTTTTCTTACCAGTCAAGCACTAATACTTTCTAGGCTGTTACAAAGATTTCTACACAATACATCTCTAACTGCAGCAAATTCTGCAAAATTTACATTAATACTAGCTAGATATGAAATTGCTTGTGACAATTCATTATCAATTTGCCTAGTCAAAACTACTATTTTTAGTCTTTCTCAAGCATTTCAAGACATATTTTTTTGCAGCTGTTGCAAAATGCCTTCTGTTGTAAACTTTTCATGTGCTGCAATTTTATATCAGCTAACTTGTATTTCGAAGGTTGATGGTCTTACGAAACCTTGACATCATTTTTTGTACTTGAAAGTTGTCATATTTTTTCTTTGTTGTCTTGTTACGGGCAGGTACACTTCATTTTACTATTGCTTCATCCCTTAAAGAGACCTAAAGAACCTTTTGAATTAAGTGACCACTGAGAGGGGGGTATCTTTGCATCCTTGCTTTAACTTTCTAAATGTGCTAGGTCATTGGAGACATCTCCTTTGGGGTAACCTTGAAATCCTAAACACAAAGGGGTTTCCCTATTAAGATTGACGGTGATAGGTCACCCGCTTGTTACGTCAATATTCTCTCACTTTCCTTGGGCTTTGGGCAGTATAGATTGTGCGATATGAGACCCAACAACTTACAAAAAGTGATAGAAGAATGAGACTAGAAGGAGGACTAGGTGATGTTATCGCAAAATCTGTACTTGGCCCAAAGCCTAAGGCAAGTGGGAAAAGAGACAATGTTTGCTTGAGGTTATCCTGTCATTGTCACCTCAACAAAGTACCCCTTTCTGTTGGGAGGAAAAGCACTCCAAGGGGGACGTCCCAAGACCTGGTGGGTTGATGAAGGGAAATAAACGATGAGTAAACTACCCCTCTCTCTAGGTCACTCAAAGTGAGTAAGTAAAAAACTTTGGTAAAGGCTTATTGAAAAAGTATTTGTTGAGGAAAGAGTGGCTGTTCCCACATTAGCACCAAAATGTTGCTCCCTTTCAGTATGTACTCTCCCCAAAGCCTAAGGAAAGTGGGAAGATATTGGCTAACACCAAGATGATCATGTCACTGTCACCTCAACAGGGTACCCTTTTCTATTTAGGAGAAGGAAGCGCCCACTCCAAGAGAGAGAGGCGTCCCAAGATCTAGGGAGTTTGAGGAAGGGAAAAGGATAAGAGATAAACTACCCCTCTCTAGGTCACTCAAATCAGGTTGAATCACTAAGTTATGTCTTTAAGGATGAAGCAAAGCTGAAGTAAAATGTTCCTTCCCTTAACCAAGAAAACAAGCAAATAATATGGCAGTTTACAAGCATAAATGATGTTAGTGCTTCAAAAAAACATTAAACTTGTGAAAGTAAATGCTAGCTAACAAGAGTATGCAGCAAATGACAAATGTATAACAGCATTAAGTACAGTGATAACAGCTGCAACATATATTCCAGAAAATGAACTTGCTTAGGCTTGATATAGTTAGATAATTAAGGTCTCAAATGATAATATTTTCTCACATACAAGTTCCAGAATTGTTTTAGCTAGCAAATGAACTAACAAGGCTGCTAAAGAGATGATTATAGGAAGTTGTAACAGCAGCAATATATCTTTCAGAAAGTGCACTTTGTGGAGGCAATTAAATGCATACTTTAACTTCAATTGATATTACTTTTCCCAATGCAAATTCTGGGTTGATTTAGTTAGCTGGTAGACTTGAATAGGCTGCTAGATAATGCCTGTAACAGTGATTATCACAGAAGCAAGTCTGCAGTTAGTAGTTCTAGGCTAGGTTAGTGGGTTAGGTTAGGTTAGCAAGAGTAGCAACTAGAAGTCTGAATTTTTAGGTTGATTTCTCAAGGAGATGGAGTTTGAAGATTAGTGCCTTACAAGGGGGGTGATGGAGTCAATGGTGGTGGCTTCCGGTTTGAGGCTGATAACAAGATGTTCTGATCTAAAGAGGGAAGAGAGATTCCCTGGGAGAATTATCACCTTAAGTCCTCTGAGATTTAAACCTTAAAATAGCTAGCTAGGGTGTAAGAGCTCTTCTAGGCCCAGTCTCCATCTAAAACTTGTGTGATAACAATTTGTACTTTGATAGAAGAGAAAGGTAAAAGGAAAGCAGATTATGCATTAGCAGGAACTATCCTATCCTTGGCAATCACCTCAATAGGATGTCTCTTTCTATTTAGAATTAGTAGGCCCGAGGGAGGCATCCCTGGTGACTGCAGAAGGGTTTTGAGAAAGCAAAGTGAAAGTAGCTAGGTAAAAGGTCCCCTCTCACAAATCACCACCGTTCAGAAAGTTCGGCTTAAGCCTTAATGAAAAGATAATGATAACTAGAAGTGTACCTGCCAGGAACAAAGCAACATGAAAACTATATATTTGCAAAAGCACTTGCTAGTTAGCACTTCATAAAACCATTGTTTCTGAAATAAAGCAATTTGCTGAATATGATGAAGAAAACAGAAATCTTATAACAGCAATGTTTATAGAGCAATACTTCACATAAAATGTCTTAAGACTAACTTCAAAATGACTAAAAACCATTAACCATTGATCATAATATTAGCATTTGATAGAAGCATATAAGACAAACTATAATTAGGTCTTACAATTGATTTATAATGAGCTTTTAGTACTGCATTTTAATGGTTGCAACACTTTATGCTTTAACAACAGCAAGTAGGTTAGTAGATCAATCTTTTCTAGGGTTAGAAAGTGTTAGTACTAAGGTTGTGTTATCATACCAGGACAGGAAAGGTCAAGAAGAGCTTGAGTGATCAGGGGGCTTGAAACCCGGTGTAGCAGGAAGACTTCCTGCTGTCACCTAGATGGGGGAGCTCTTTCTATTTAGGAGAATTTACAGATCCAAGGAGGCGTCCCTAAGCAATATGGGTTTAATGAAGGGCTAAAGGATAAAAGACTAAGACTAAGGTTCCCTTTCACAGATTGACCCAGTATTGGATAATCAAGAAGAAGTCTTCCTTGGATGCAACTGTTTGTGAGACAAAACAAAGAAAACTAGAATATTATGCTTTGCGATTGGGTTGAATCACTTCCTTAAAATGTTGATTATCTCCAAGTGTATATATGAGCAATAAATAGATATAATTATTGATGAAATTCAATGATTATCAAAACAAAGACAGGATCACTTCATCAATACATTATATAAGTAGCATTCAATATTAAGCTTTGTAATATATCATCAATACAATGTGAAATCAGCTCATATATGATTTCTGCGTCACCTATATTGCTTACGCAATAGGTATGGCGTCTACTTGAATCAATAGGTTAATAACATGACCATGTAAAGAGTGAAGCGTTTGAGCAAATAAGCTTACAGGTTATAATCAAAGACTCGATGTCAATCAATGTAGAAGGTAAAAAGTCACCGTTTTGAGCATAAACAAGATATCAAAATAAAGTGACGTCACCTATACTACTTTACAGAAGTGTAGTACGTCCCGAGAGCTTTGCTCCGATGAGTTAATATGAAGGAAAGAGCACTATGTTTTGCAATAAACTCACAATCTTAATCAACAGCTCAAAACCAATCAAAAGAATGTGACAAAGTCAAAACGTTCAAAGGCTCAAACAAGAGTTCTAGCAATGTGGCGTCATGACTATATAAACTTTGGTGTTACAGATTTAGCTAGCCAAAGGTGGGCCGTTTGACAATTTCAGCAAACGAGGATACGAATTTAACTCCCGCGGCTATGAAGGGACAACGAGTAGCACCTTTTCTATCAAGCAAAGAAGTTCTTTTAAGATAGCGTTATCCTCTTAGGTTAGTCCTAGCTGGGTTAGACCTAACTGGAGTTAGTTAGGGTTTTGCAATTTAGAAGTAGTTTGAAAAGGGTAAAGGCATAACAAGCTCAACGAGGTTCTAGACTAGTGCCTTGGGTTAATGGAGTCAAAAGGAGGTATGACCCAATGGTTTAGGAAAGTTCAAACCTAAGGACAAGACACCTAGGGTTTAATGGTGTTGCCAAAAGCAAGGCCACAAACCCTAACCCTAGAAGAAAAAGTCTTATCTAGGTGTAGCAGCTAAAGAAGCTAGGCCTAGAACTGATCCTTTCCTTAAGACTTTCTTGGCAACAGACTAGCTCAAGGCATGAATCCATGGTGAAAAGTGTTGTTGCTAAGGCAAAGCACCCAGTATAGAAGGGAAACCCTGGAGTGTAAAATCCAATTGAGCCCCTCAGGGGCGCTAACCTGTTCAATTTGTACAGGGCAGCTCAAGGATAAAGAGAGGCTGAATAGCCCAGCTGTGGCTAGGCTAAACCCTCTAGATCCAATGGCTATAAGAAGCTTATCATGGGGACATGAAGCCTCAACCCACTTGTGTGTAGGCTCCCTGGGGTTTCAAGGATCAAAGAGTAAATACAACAAGATAACAATGAATGCAAATGTTAGACAGCAACTATTCAATCCAAAGAAGCTTTGATGAAGAACATACAAGATCATGAAAAACCAATCAACCCTAGTTGTAAACCTTCCAATAGCATATAGCACCACTGCCAAAAATAACTTCTCAAGAGGGTTTAAGCCACACCTTCCCAGAGACAAAGAACTTTAGAGACAAGGCAAAAATGGCTTCTCCAAGGAGGCTTGGTGTATTATGATCCAAAAGAGGGAAAAACATCCTCTATTTATACAATACTTTGACCTTTAATTTTACAAATAGGTCAACAAAATGGCCGACAAGGCTAGCTTTACATTATTCAATTATTTTGTCACTTTTACATGCTAAAATGCCAAAATGAAGCAGAAAATGAAAATTGAAACCCTAAAGGAGGCGTTGGCCCTTTTAGGGCACAATAACCATCAAATGAGCAAGGCGTTGCCCTCATGGGGCTGCGACAACTTATGTCTACGTGCCAAACCGGCTAACACTTGGCTGCAAAACCTAAATTAGATCCATCTGCCCGGTGATCGATCCAAGCTGTCCATTACCCCATGCAGCAAGGATGATCCCCATGGAGCCATGGTCTCCTTAGCGTCCTGATGAAGCGTCCTTCTTCTCACATTATGCGGGCTGCCGTCTGGTACATCTGCTTACATGTCCCAGCATTCCATCCTGATGAATGCCCATTATGGAGGTCGACAATGATCTCCCCATGTGCCGCGTCCCGCCGAATTTTTGTCGTAGGGGCGCGTGCGCACATCAAGAGACTCCCTCCGAGAATATCATGATGAAACATCATGGCAATGTAAATCACATTTCGCCATTCGTTATCGAATATATGCATAACATCTCTAACAAATCTTCTAATAGCTCAAAAGACCCATACACAAGCCCACTATACAATGAAAGCAACCAAAGGGTAACCTATTGGGCTAATACCCACAAAAATGGAAAGTTTCCATAAGGGTTATTCAAGCCATATCTGATTGGCCCGATGTTGTGGTTTCTAGGGATGTCTAATTTTGTAGTCGGAACCCTAGGGTTGGTATCGTCTGTGGGTGCCTTTGTAGGGCCGGTATGCGAATCATGGACCACCGTTTTCCCAGGCCTTATTGCCTTATCTTTCCTTTATTTTCATTTTTGCCAAAACTACTGGCGAAGGGACAACGCCTTGGCCCGGCGGAAGGCATGACGTTACCCCAGCCTCCTTGCTTGAAATGGAAACAAATTCAAGACCCCCTTCCTTGTGGCAATACAACAAAGGTCAACATACAGTTTTGGTGACGGATGATGTAATGTCATACCTTCATTATGATCATAAATAGATTGCGACTCATTGTAGGCCTCCCATCCCCTTATGGTTGGAGTCTTGCGACATTATTTATCATTTTCTTAGGGTCCCTCGTTTCTTATGAGGCTTTTTATTGTCTTCTCGGGGGATCCCCAGAGTGAGAGCATCCTCTAGGTTTTCATTTCCTATGGCTTTTATCTTTCACCATTTCCTTTTACCTTAAGGGCCTTTAGCCCCTTCTTTCCCTAGAACCAAGATGTACGGATGGTCCTCTAATGGCGGACAGGGAGTGGGAAAAGATGGCCGGAAGGTTTTACATCTTAAAGGTGATACTATGAAGGGAACGGACTAGTTGCCGGAAACCCTCTTTGGTGGCTAACAAACCCATGAATACCAACTTGCTAAAGCCGCGTAAATCACTTACAGCGGTGGTCAAGTGGATTAGTGTAAGATCAAGCTGATCATCCAAAGTGAAAGAGATCTAATGCATACATAAGAAGGTTATAATGATCAAATATGACACATACCATGATACCTGGACCAATTATACCTCATGGAGCAAAAGGCGAAAAACTACGATCTGAAGGCGGGGCGGTGGTGGAGAACGTTACTTTGCTACAGCGGAACAGTGCAGAGAGAAGAGAAGATGGGTCCTCGGGACCATGCTCAAGTTATGCTCTAGGAGCCACTCAATGTCTAGGACCATGTGGGCCTCGAGACATGACCTCTAGTTATCCCTAGATATACATGGGGATAGCGAGGTTGTTCAAACTTCAAAAGAGTAGGTTTTGAAGATTGTGTTGATCATTTACTCAATGGAGGACTTAGACAAGTGCTTTCAATGGAGTCAATAAAGTGAAAGGCAAATGTGAAGAAAATGATGATAATAGAGGTAAAAGACAGAGGTTGATGAATGAAGTGTTGGTAAACTGAGACACCATGCAAACCCTAGGGGAAAATGACTAGTGAGGTGCAGGTAACCCTAGGCCTTAGTAGATTTTTCCCCCTCTTTAACTCAAAGATGAGAAACAAATGATGGCTAAAGATGAAGCAGCAAGTGCTGAGGTGTATTTACATGCTTAGAAGGACCTAGCAATGGCTTCAAGAAAAACATCTCATTGGCACAATCTAGTGATTTGGCAGCTAATGAGACAAGGACAATAACATGTGCTTAATCCTCTAGGGTTTTAAGCTAGCAATTTCATAATCTTAGCAAATGCAAAGTAAATGTACTATAACCATTCAAAAATAAAGAATAATTGGAGAATTTTACTTACATTCACCAGAATAATCTAGCAATATCCTAGTTGAAGACTTTTCACCAAGAAAATGCCCAAAAAAACCAAGATTAGCCTTCCTTCAACAGATTGCACTAAATTTCAGCCAAGAAGCCCTAAGGAGGGTGCAAATTTCAGTCCCTCGCTGAAGTGTGAGTGAAAGATGATCGAATAATAAGAGGTAATTTCCCCTTATTTATACAATACAAATAACCAAAATTAGGTCAAAAAAGGACAACATGGCCAATTACAAATAATAACCAATTTTTACATTAAATGTCAAAATAAAAACCTAAATCAAGATGCTGGAGCATCATGCCCAGAGGCATTAAACCCCTTTTTGGGCAATGTTGGCCTCATGGAGCAAAACAATGTTATTGTGTGGAGCCTTCTTGGGCCCTGGGAGACACCGCCACCCGTGCCACTTGGCACATAACTACCTCAACACATCCCAAAATGATGGCGTCATGGTGGCGTCCTTGGGCCTTCTAAGGCTACATCATCTTAGTGGAAGGGCACAACCCCCTCCTGGTCCGGGCCTGCAGTGCTCTGGTGAAACATCCTCCCTCTCTCTTTGAATTTGCAATCCTGCATTCACATCTGCCTTTATTTGGGGGTTACAGCATCCATAGTGGGCTTTTCAGCCCCATGGATGTCCAAACCAATCATCTCCCCATGTGTGCCTTTCCAGCCGGTGCTGACCTGCAGCATCAACAAATACACCCTCCATGGGCTATTTAGTCACAGGGATCATAGCATCAATCACATCTAATCATCAAGTTATTAAGCAGCCAATGCGCCAAAACCCCCTTTTACCTAGACAATTGATCAAAGACATTATGCTACAATCTGGCGAGTTTGGAGGGGTGGGTAGGATCCTATTGGGCTAATGCTTAGTGGATGTGGGATGTTTACGGGAGAAGTCAAATCCAGGCCATGTGGTGGATGAGGTGGTAAAGGATGTATTGGCAAGGGGTGCAGTGATAACAAAAAAATGTAGGTCTTACCTATGGTTTCCTCTGTAGAGGGTGAGATGCACATTGTCATGGATGCAAATGTTTCAAATCCCATTCATGCCTTTTATCTTTTGATCTTATTGCTTTTTTGTTTCAAGAGGCTAGTTATGGGACACTTTGCCACGTGGTGACCAATAGGCAATGTTACCCACAAGCATTTTCATGGAAGTAGAAGGTTGGCTCGTGATGGACCCCCTTTCTCTCTTAGCTATGTCAACAAGAGCCTTCTACAAGTGGTGACTAGGTACATTGGTAGTCATCTTTACTACATGCCCATGGATAATAGGTTGGCACAAGTGATGAGACCCCTATCCTCTAACTAGGTCTGTTTTATTATTTTTTATGGGTCCCTCTATTTCTGCTTGTTGAGAAGCCTTTTATTGTTTTCTTGGGGATCCATGGGCGAAACATCAGGTTTTCTTTTTTTGGCTTTTATCTTTTTGCCAACTACATTTTCCTGGGCCTTTAGCCTTCTTCCCTATGTGGGGTACAACCCTTAGATGTTGGCCAATGCCCGAACTAGTGTGTTGGGATGTATGAATGGTAAGGTAAGAAAGTGGGTAGTATGGTGGGAGTGAGTGATGGCATTTCATGAATCCCGATTGAGTAGCTCAGGCACCTTGTTTTAAGCAGAGTAGGGCATCACATCATTTCCCCCAGTGTGGTAAAGTGGAAAAGCTTTATAATATCAAGCACATTAGAAAAATTAAATGCACATCATTCAAAGGGTTTTGAGGATTAGGTGACACATACCATGCGTCTCCGGACTCATTACGGAGAAAGATCCATATCTGCTTGCAAAACCAATAGGGTGATGGATAATGGCACATCTTTGACAAATGTAGTCTTTGAAGAAGAATGAAAAGGATGGGCCCTCTAGGGCCATGCTCAGAGGCCGATCTGACTTTTCGGTACTCCATGTCTAAGACTGTGGACTGTTAAATCTCCTTAGTTATCCACAGGTTAGGGGATAAAATGCAACTAGAAGATTAAGTATATGCAACAACAACAGTCAATGTCTCAGAAGTGCTGCTTGCCTTTGGGCTCCTAGAGGCCCACAGAAGCGAGGTTATTGTCAATCAAATTATTAAAAGCGGAAAATAGAAAGCAGAAAATGGCACCTCGAGTTTCTTTACTTCTACAGCATTGGTGGGCGACACAATTTAGTAATCCTCCTTGCCAGAGAGTAAACCATACAATTAACATTCAAATAGATGATGACAGTACATGGCCACTACATTTTGCACTTCAAAGAATAATCATACAAAACAACACTGGATTGCGATAACACTTCTCTACCAAAATTGATTTCCAGGGATTCTTGAAAATCCTCAAGACAAGTGTACTTGCTGATCAAGCACCCATAAAAGGGCACCAATTTTCAGTTCCCACTCTCCCAAGTGATTTATGATCCAAAATAGTCACTTTTTGTTTTGTTATACAATACATAGAAAATTAGCTTTGGTTCAAAATTATAGGGATGACTGATCGATTTCCCTTTTAATTCATTTTTACAAAAATACATCAATAAAACCATAGAATTTTGGGTAGCGTACCATTTCTAAAGAGATTGATCTAAGGTGCAGAATTTAGCCGAAAGAGTATGACGTTGGGCCTGCAGGGCCATATCATGCACCATCGAAGTGCCAAACATTGTGCAAGTGAAATTTCTTTCCGCAGCCATCTCCATGAAACCTTGGCCCCAAATGGTGACATCATGGGCTGGGTGAGTGTCTAATATAGGCCCCCAGTGCATCTTCAAGAGTGATGAAGAGGGTGGGACTCATCCTAGGCACCTTAAAGTGCCTCCAAGGCAACAACTTCCTTCAATGTGAAAATCAGTCACCCATGTCATTCCCCAGGCTTGAAATTTCCAGCATCAGAATTCATGGACTGTAAGGCCCTCATGAAGTTCCGAAATGATCATCTCCTCACTTGAATACTTGTCCACTGGGTAAATTCCTATAAATACAACAAGAGTGATCCTCGGTCCATGAGTCCTGAGTATCATGGCAAATCACATATGATAATCAAAACACCCAAACATGTCCATCAAAATCCCCTTGTTGACCACCTATTTCAACTGGGGTTCTTCATGTGCCATGATGATATGTACTAGATGGTGCCACTAGTTTGAAGATTTTTACAGTTTCTATACAAGACATTTTTTTGGCCTCATTACCGCGTCGTGCTGGTGGAATTTATGCTCCCCTCATTGGGATAATAATGTAATAGATGCATGGATAAAATTGGTTTAAATTCCGGTTGCCTTAGGACTTCATAATTAGAGGAGTTCCTTTCAGCCAGTGTTTTTCCCTCAGTTATTAATTTGGCCTAACAACCTTATTAGTTTCCCTTGAGGTTTTCACTCCCCACAATAATTCTCCAAAGGGAAGTGGGTGAAAGCTCTAATGAATTGACCCTATGAGTAGTGTCTAGGAATATTGTAAATGACTATGCTAGACATATTCTAGAGTCTTGAATTCCGTGTCAGTCTAGATGGAACATTTTAAATTACCCATTTAATGGTAATTTTTAATTAATTTCTAATAAAGGTGTAAAACTAGATCCTTGGGATTTTTGATAGGGTATTTGTGCTCAAAGAAATGTAAAGGCACCCCCTACACCCCCCTTGGACCAATTTTTTAGCTCAATTGGACAATTTTTGATAGGTGTTTCTCCATGAGGAATATGAGTGGAGTCTAAGACAACAATTTAATTTTTGGAATTGACAAAGTCAAACTAGTCAAAATTTTGTAATTTGAGAAAATTAACTAGAGAAAGAGTGGGAGAACTTACCCAAACCCATTTCCTAAGCTATCCTAACCCTTTCCCAACCTTTTCTTCACCCCTCACCTAGCCATTAATGCAAAACGTCATTTTCCCTTGAGAAAGTGCACCCCCCCTTCCTAGAAAATCTCCAAAGAACCAAAAATAGATAAAATAATTAAGGGAGACTCCTCCTCTTCCTTGGTGTACCTCCCTAGACTCTACAACTCACTCAATTGACTTTTCAAACCCTTCCAAATAATCTAACTAAACTTGCTTGGGAGGATTCACTTAAGCAGCTCAATTTACTTTTAAAGAGCCAATCTAGCTTGTGGTCCTGCTAACATCTCAACTTTTTCTACAACAAAGGGAATTTAAGGAAGAGTGGGGGTGCTAGATGAGGATGGTGCCATGACATTTGGTGTGTGTCCCTCCACTGTGGAGTGCTCTTCTTTCTGATGACTTGTGGAGCTAGGGTGTGGCATTGTTTTCCTCACTTATTGAGCACTCAACAACTCTTTTGGTACAAGCTGGGGGAGTTCTTGGGTTGTCACCTAGCTTAGGATTCACTTTCAATTTAACAACTTAATCAATCCTAATCTAATCCACTTTAACCTTGGGCAATCTACTTTGGTTCACTTATTGAGCACCCAACAATTCTTTTGGTACAAGCGGGGAGAGTTCTTGGGTTGTCACCTAGCTTAGGATTCACTTTCAATTTAACAACTTAATCAATCCTAATCTAATCCACTTAACCTTGGGAAATCTACATTGGTATATTGATGGTTTATGCTTAAGTCATATTGCAAGCACTTCATTTTTACATCTACATGCAATTTTACTTTAAGCATCTGTGGGTTTAACCAAGTAATCTAAAGTTGCGCTTTAGCCCTTGGAGGCCTCATTTCAACGCTTAATTTTGAGCTTAAGTTGTATTTTGGTGTGATTGGTCTCCTCCCTTGAGGTTGCACATCCTTTGGAGGCTTCTTCATTTCTTGGAGCTTGTGGTTGTGTATGCTGGTGAAACTTCCCCTTGAGTTGTGCATCCTTTGGAGTCACTCTTGTTTGGGATAATTGCCTTGATGTGTTGTGGTCCACTTTTCCTTTGAGAAATATCTTCTTTACCTGCACACTCAAGTTCATTACAAGTTAGTTTCTTGGTTAGTTACTTTGCTTTGTATAATTTGTATCTATTGTAT
>SNQJ01S0167792.1:0-20849 GCA_010110895.2 Picea sitchensis
TGTTTTTATTCAAGTTATGATCATTTCAATTTGTAATTAAATTGTGACTACTTTAGATATCATGGTTTATTGCAGATTGGTGTGATGAAATTTATATGATATCCATGTTTTATGTCCCTTATATAACACACAGTAATTACTCTGTTCAAATTTGAGATTAGAAGATTTATCTTCTTTATTCATTGACATTTATACACAAATTTTCACAGCAGGATTTATCTCAATGTAGCCATTTGTGAAATTATAAAATTGTTGCTACTACATCTCTTATATGTTCTGTCATTAGCATTCAATCACTACTGCTTCACATTTACGAGAAGCATTTCTAAGATCTGTTGCAGTTTACCTCATCAAACAACGAAATTGAATACTGTACATAGGACGAATAGGAGATGCGATTATAGGTTAGTTTGCTAGTTTTATTTTATTAGTTTAATTAATATAGAAATTCCCTGTAATCTAAACACATTTTACTATTCATCTTTGTTTTCAATTAGACAGTTTGCTATTTCATTTCTTGTTTATAAACGTTATAAAAAAATAAATCAAAAGGACTGAATGATAGTTTTGTTGTCGTTAAATAAATCAATCCATATTTGATTTTCACAGATTTAGATTAAAATTTGCATTCTGTAAAAGTTATACATATATTAGAGATATAATCATATGGATATATTGTACATATAATAAGTAGAGCTATTTTATAAATATTAGTTAGTAAACTGTAAGTATATTTTAGATTTGTATCTAGTTTTTAGCGAGTGCTTTTCATTAAGTTATTTTATCTTATTTAATTTTGTTTTTTTACTTTCTTAGGACTTAGATTGGCCAACGGAGCCACTAAACCCTTTGGAGTGGATTAATCCAAACGGATTGGGTTAAGTAGACAACCCCGGACCGGATTCACTCCTCCAGTTGACGAGCGGTCAATTTCATCCGTCAACAAATGGCGCTAGAAGGAGGGGCTGAAAATTATTTATGGCACGAGGTGGTCGTAAGACTCCTCCACCATCTACCCACTCACCTATAGTGACTAGAAATCATTCAAATGACAACATTTTCCCTCAAACAACAACCACATCAAACGACGATCTACGGATCACAGTTGAACCGGTAACTCCAAATCCTACGGGTGGTGACATACAAGAGATTGTTCGTCAATCTCTCATAAGAACACACAGTGCCTTTTCCCATTTAAGACAACCAAACCGACCTTTGGACCAACCATTATACTTCTCTGATATCAGAGAAAAACTTGGAGGCACTGACCTTACTTTAAACCTTACAGGTCCAATCCTCACTCCTGCAGCAGGAGGATCTGGTATACCACCATCACCACCTCCTTCATCTCCTTCTTCTTCTGAAGAAGAGTCCTCTGACGAAGGCAGTTCCTCATCCTAGCCTTCGACACCACCCAAACCTATGGCCAACCAAAACAATCCCGCCAGACCCTGGCACGACCAAGATGCAGTGACCATACCTGGGCCTCAACATCCCTTACCCAAACACCCAGAGAAATGGCTCCCTAAATTTGACCTAGAATCTAAACAGATCGTCGAAGATCACATTAAAAAGTTTATGTTAGCCATTAGAATTCATAGTGTCGAGCACGAAGATGTAGTCTATAGATTGTTTCCCTACACCTTTGAGGGAAATGCCTCTACCTGGTACTTTTCCCAATAGCCCCACACCATCGTGTCATGGGAGAAATATGAATCCTGTTTTCTTGATAAGTTCGGAGATGACAAGTCTCCAGAAGTTCTAGTCATGGAGCTTTCTAGTTTAAGAATGAACCCCAAAAATAAGATCAAAGACTTTAATCAAAGGTTCTTAACATTAAAGAACCGAATCCCTACGGATTCGATGCCTGCCGAGAATCTTATCATAGCATATTATACGAAAGCCTTACATCAAAGCATAGCCATTTGGGTAAAGAGATCTAAGAAAGCCACGTTGTTAGAATCCTTCGAAGAGTCCAGTCAGATCAAGAAAGACATCCTCAGTTTAAAAGACACTACTAGCAATGAAATAGAGACTAGTTTGTCTTCCAAAAAGAAAA
This sequence comes from Picea sitchensis, assembly GCA_010110895.2. NCBI lineage: Eukaryota > Viridiplantae > Streptophyta > Pinopsida > Pinales > Pinaceae > Picea > Picea sitchensis. The sequence continues at coordinate 2,060 of SNQJ01S0167792.1, forward strand.
TCGAAATCCTCCCTAGACCTTCCCAAAACAAAGCCCAACCTAAAAGCTCAGATTTAGAAAACTTACAGAAAGTCGTTCAAAAACTGTCCAATCAAGTTATAGATTTGAAGAGGACGACTGAAGAAGCTTCTTCAAGTAAAGGGCCTTACAAACCCCCGTTTAGGAAGCCTTTTCCCATCAACCGACCTAATTCAAATACTGAAGGCCTAAATCTAGAAAGCTTGCAATTCACCATTCAAACGATTCTAGAAGCACAGGATAACTTGATGCCTCCAAAAATCCCTGAGGAAGTAGCTGAACAAGAGACAGTAGAAGAAGATGAATCCTCTCCGAACATTTTTGGTCATTTTTTGGATAGTATTTTTCAAGCTAATTTCGAAATAGTGCATCCTTACAATACTAGGAGTAAGACAACAAACAAGTCTTCTTCTGAAATCACTACGACTTTGCCCCCAAAACAGTCTAAATCAACTGAGATTAAACAGAATTATGCAAACCCAAGCTTAGATTATGATTTGGTTGAAGATCTAAAAAAGGTAAGGGCTAATATTTCTGTTTATGAATTATTAAAATTCCCTTTTCTTCTACAAAAAATGCTATAGAATATTGCAGAGAATAGCAAAAATGACAATCCAAGCAGTAACAAAGGTTTGCAGAACAACCCCAAAATTCCTCAGAAGGCCTCCGCCAAAGCTACTTCTGATTCTCATGAGAGAAGAGACCTTCCTGTAAATAATGTAACAAATGTAGATAAATTAGTTTTAGAGGCCGCGAGTAAAAAGCAACAAGCCTCCACCATTAGTACTCGCAGAAATGTCCCTCCATTTTTGTTAACTTTTGAAATCTTCAATAGGAACATGCACAACAGTATGGTAGATTCAGGAGCTTCATCTAACGTAATGCCATGGTCTGTGTGTTAAAAGATTAATGCTGAAGTTCAACCATCCACCTTGAAGATCATCCAGCTTGATCGAACTAGTGTTAAAGTTATAGGCGAATTGAGAAATGTGCTTATAAGATTGTCATCTAACCCTAAAGTTCATCAAGTTATTGATATTATTGTTGTAGATATCCCATAATTTTATGGTTTGTTTTTAAGCAGAGACTGGTCGGAATAGTTACACGGCTATTTTGCGACAGATTGGTCTCACTTGTGGCTACCCGAGAATGGAAAGCCCAACAGGATCAAGGTAAATCGTGAACATTACCTAAAGTTCACGGTGGCAGATTTAAATGATCCCAATGAACCATTTAAACCTTCTGCCGATTCACCAGAAATACAAGGGATGGATACCTTTTTCGGCAATTTCATGGTCGAAACTTCCGCTATCACTAACCCGGAACAACAGTCTAAAATTTTGACATATACGCAGCCAACAACTTCTACATAATGGTCATATGCAACCGACAACAATCAAATATGGTCTCTTTACTTTGACTGGTCAACATCTAAGGAAAGAGCTGGTGCAGGCTGCGTGATTATTGATCCAGCAGGTAGCAAAACCTTGATTGCGTGCAGGTTAGAGTTTGAATGTACAAACAACACAGTAGAATATGAGTCTTTATTGCAAGGCCTCAGGAAAGCATTAGATATGAAAGTTCAAAATTTGACTGTCTTTGGTGATTCGAAAATTGTGATTAGACAAGTAAAAAATTCTATCCACTGTTTATCTCCGCACCTTAAAAGCTACCAATCTGAGGTATGGAGTTTAATGAATAAATTTTCTGCATTTAACATAAATACTATTCCTAGATTGAATAATTCAGAAGCCAACTTGTTAGCTAATGTAGCTTCAAAACTTTTCCCTGCAGAAGGCTTATCTTCAAATGCATTCTCCATCGAACTGTTGTTCAGACCATCCATCCCCGAAAACATCACGAATTGGAGAGTCTTCGATGACGATCAACAGATTATAAGTTTCCTACATATGGAATAAACTTTCTAGGGCACAGTAATCAATGAAGGTACTCATGACTTTATGGTAATACCAAATCCGAGATCTCCTGAATCTTCATCAGACATGGTAAATTCTATCCCGAAATCTGTAGTTAGATTAGAAAAATTTTATGATCTTCACAACAAGTTCAAAAAATCAGTGAATTGTAAAACGATTTAAGGAATTCAAAGATGTTTTTGCTTGGACGTACGACGACCTAAAAACCTTTGATTCTAACATCATACAACATGTTCTCCCTATGAAACCCCAACCCCAACCTTTTCAACAAAAGTTAAGCAAAATGCATCCAAAACTTGAACCAACTGTCAAGAAGGAATTAAATAAACTCTTGAATGCTAATATAATCTTTCCAGTTAGGAAAATGAAATGGGTCTCTAATCTTGTCCCTGTCCGAAAGAAGAGTGGTGAAATCCGACTATGTGTCGATTTCCGAAATCTTAATCGAGCATCTGATAAAGACAACTACCCTGTCCCACCTATGGAACAGATCCTTCAATATGTATCTGGTTCTGAAAGATTATCCTTATTGGATGGTTTTTTAGGGTATAACCAAGTCCTGATGTCCCCTCCATACCAACTTAAAACCACCTTCTGCACCCCATGGGGCACCTATGCTTATATGAAGATGCCCTTTGGACTCATAAATGTTGGTGCCACTTTCCAGAGAGAGATGGACATCGCTTTCCGAGGCTTAATCAATCAATATGTCGTAATTTACCTGAATGATGTTACTGTCTTCTCGAAAAACAAAGAAGATCATCTAGCTCATTTAAGATCCGTTCTACAGGGATGTCATAAGTACAACATTTCTTTGAATCCTAAAAAATCTATCTTTGCAGTAGAACAAGGTAAGCTCTTAGGATTTATTATATCAAGCGAAGGGATGATTATCAACCCCGAAAGAACTCAAGTCATTTCTAAACTCCCCCCTCTCTCGTCAAAAAAGTCTATTCAATCTTTCTTAGGTCAGATAAACTTTGTCAGGAGATTCGTCCCCAGCTTTTCAGAAATGGTGAGACCATTACAAAACCTAATAAAAAAGGACGTACAATACCATTGGGGACCTTTAGAAAACCAGGCCTTTAATTCAATAAAAAAGGCCATAATAGACGCCCCTTCTCTAATGAGCCCCGACTTTTCGCAAGACTTCACTCTCTACACTTTCACTTCTGACCGCTCTTATTCCGTTGTCCTAACTCAAAAGAACACTGAAAACAATGAAGTCCCAATTGCCTTTATGAGCTCAGCCTTCAAAGGGGCAGAACTTAATTACCCAGTAGTAGATCAGCAAGCCTATGCTATTTTTAAAGAAGTAAAGCACTTCCGATCTTATCTTTTGAAATCTAGGACAAAAATCATTATCCCTTACCCGGCTGTCAGAAATCTGTTAGTGCAGAAAGAACTAGGCCAAAAAAGGGCAAATTGGGTCACATATTTGCAAGAATATGACATAGAAATCACCCCAGCACAAATAGTGAGAGGTCAAGGGTTATGCAAGTTAGTCGCTAACTCAGTTGCAGGACAGCAAGAGGAAATGATATGTCAAATCCAGGACAACACTACCAAAATTTAATCTGCTGTGCACAAAACCCTGTTAGTCCCTGGTATGATGATATAAATTTTTGTCTTGAACATGGGTCAGCTCCCCGTCACCTGGATCCCACAAAAAGAAGAGCGCTAAGATTAAAATCTGTTTCCTTTCAACTGATTAATGGTATTCTGTTTCGTCAAAATTTTGATGGAGTACTAATGCGCTGTCTTGAGAAAGATGAAGCAGAAAAGGTTTTATTGGAATTACATGCAGGAGAAGCTGGTGGGAATTTTGGTGGAGATACCACTTCCCATAAAGTATTAAGAGCAGGTTACTACTAGCCCACACTTTTTAAAAATGCTCATACTTTGTGTCGCAAGTGTGTAATTTGTTAGAAAGCATTCGGACGGATACAGAAACCAGCCTTCCCTCTGCAACCTGTTTCAGTAGACTCCCCTTTTCAGAAGTGGGGTCTAGATATTATAGGTCCAATTAATCCGTCATCCTCACAGCAGCATAAGTTTATCATAACAATCACAGATTACTTCACCAGGTGGTCCGAAGCTGCCCCATTAAAAGATGTAAATACCAGTCAGGTAATAGATTTTTTGAATTCAAATATTATTACTCGTTTTGGTATCCCTGACTGCCTGGTATTTGATAACGCTTCTTATTTTTCATCTCTTGAGATGAGTGATTTCGCTCTAGAAAAAGGAATTAAACTAAAATATTATGCCAGCTATTACCCTCAAGGCAATGGATTGGCAGAATCAACTAATAAAAATCTGATCAAAATTATCAAGAGAACGGTCTTTGAAAACCATAAAAATTGGCATAACACACTGTTAAACGCAATCTGGGCTGATAGAGTGACTCCAAAAACTGTTGTGGGTAACTCACCTTTCTTTCTCATTTACGGCAGAGAGGCAATTCTGCCACCACATATTCTCCTTCCCTCTCTACAGCTATCGCAGAAAATACAAGAAGATGACTGCCCCCCTTTGGAGGATCGAATTAACGCTTTGTTAAAATTAGAAGAAGTGAGGTCTCAAGCGAAATGGAAATTGCATCAACATCAACTCGTTGTTAAAAGCTGGTTTGATTCCAATTTTGCCTCTGACAGAAATTTTGAGGTAGGTGACCTTGTCCTAAAATGGGAAAAACAACATGAGGGAAAAGGAGAGCATACAAAGTTTCAGAACTTGTGGCTAGGACCATTCTTGATTGCTAAGAAATTGGGTCCCAGCTCCTTCCAATTACAGAATTTAGAGGGACAGCTAGACACCTATCCGGTGAATGGCCAAGCTCTAAAAAGGTATTTCACCTTATAACACTCCCACGTACACTGTGTAAATATTTTTGTTTTACTTACTTTTTGTTTTAATTGTTGTTTTTCTTTGATTTCTCCCTTATGCTTACCCGTTTTTATTTTGAGACACACATACCTGCACCATGAACTGTTTCAGACAAAAAGAACAAAAAAAATTCCCCTCTGAAATAACTACTGAAGATTGTTAAAACATCAATTATGATATTTTTCTGAAGTTCGCAGCCATGTTAAAGAAATCTTGTTGTTTGAAAAGCGTTTCTTGATTTCAATCTGTAACTAAATCTATTCACGATCATCCATAAAAATTTCTTCTTACGCTGTCCCTCTTCCTTAAGAGAACAACTTAGAGATGTCTCCTCGCCATCGAAAGTCAGTTTAGTAATAAATTATCTCTAGATCTTAATGAAGGATAGTTAAGGTCTGTAATTTATTAAAACATGTCCAAAAATTAGGATTTTCGGCATCACCCCGCTCTATTAAATATCTTTAAAACTAAATAAATCTTTAGAGAGTTGTGGGAAGTGCTTGTGAACCCACCGGGATACTAAACAGGTCTACTGGTAGAGGGTAAATGCATGCATGACGCCAAGATAACTTCGGAGGGGTATTGAACAGGCCCACTGGCAGTGAAGCAATGTCAGGTATACGAAAATTCTCAGATATGGAATCTTTTGACCTTAAATGTCCTTCGTTCTGATCTGGAACTTCTTAGTAGGATACAGATATTGGAGTGGGTTAAATGGTATCCCTGTCGAGGCTATGGATGCTTGCTGGTAGCAACGGCTCTGTCAACAGTATTGAATATTTTAACTTTAACACCATGACTCTCTTTTGTCAAGATTGTCATCAGTTTTCGTCTTTTAAATTAACAAGCAATTTGAAACTGGAATGTTTTATGATTGATAATCATGTTCAAATAGTTTCTTAGTTGTTTTCGATTTGAAGTTTTTTTTATTATCCTAATCTGGACTTGTTCGTTTAACAGAGATAAATGCTTCTACCAGTGTGTCGCCATTGTTGGCAGCCATAATATAATCTCTATTTTTACAAGCTGCCTACACAGGGTTTTTAAATTTTCGTCACTCGTCACAACTTTTTTTTTATCAAACGACAATTGTTACTCGTCGCTTTCTGCATACCTGCTTTTCGATTTCGTTTTCATGACTGTAAGCATGAAAACTCACATCTAGAATTCATGTTTGATTTCATTAAAGGATTAAGGTTCATTTGGTCTATTGTCGATTTTTCATATTTTGCTATGAACATGGTTCTTTTCATGGTTATAAACCCTTGGTCTCGAACACACCTTGGTTACATGAGTATTAAACCACCACCCATTTAGCATTTGATTAATGTTAATGGGGTTTTGAATTATAAAATTCTTTGATTCAATTGTTTATTTGACATATAAATTTTGTGATCAAATCGTGGATATGCATACGATTGTTTTCAACTGTTATGATCTTTCTGCATACCATTATGCCGAGGTGTCATTCGAAGTACAACATGGTATTATGTTTTTTCATGGCCTCGATCTACACGATTTTCCTCACACGCATAGCAATTAGCACTCCTGCCTACCATTTCGAGCTATCTTTGCATTGCGTTGGGGAAGCTCGGGGCAATGGCTCTGTGCTTATTCTGTCAAACCCTACCTTTGAATCCCCTAACAATTCTTTGTTGTTAATCATGGATCCTGTGGTGAGGATTGAGCCCAACGGTGTCCAGACATTGTTATTGTTTGATAATGCCAGAGAAGACTTAGAAAGGAATGGTTGGCGTGTGTTTGTTGAAAAGTTCGAGGGTTTTAATTTAACAGTGGCTCAAGAATTCGCGTTGACATTCGATGGTTGCAGAGCTAAAATAGGAGACGTCCAGCTTGAGTTAAACGAAGGTTTTATTAGCCAAGCCACCGGTCTACCAGCAGTGGGACAAAAGTGGTTCAAAAACTCAAAGGTTGAAGAGGTTCCCTAGTCATTGTTGTTCACCTCAAGGAGGATTACCAGCTAAGATCGAGGTATGCCTGTTTCAGCTCTAAAACCTAGATGGCATGATCTGTTAGCTATCGTGAATCAGTTCGTTACTTGTGAGGGGAGATTTGGTTTGGTTTTCTTATATCACTTGTGGTTGCTCATGAGTTTTATTGATTTCCCCCTAAGCATGCCCTATTTTCTCCTTCGAAGTCTATACAAAATGGCAAAGCGTTTTAAAATGCAGAAATCTAATTCCAGCCTATTCCACCATTGTTTGATCAAGATTATTATTATCCATCAGTTGAAATTAAACGATGATTGTTGGGATGCCTTCCTGTTAAGGAATGGTTTTGTTAGCAGTTAGATAGGACAGGTTGACAAGTCTATTGTCACATAAACCCTCGTCGAGCCTGCCATCTCTCCTCCTTCGCTCTTGCACTGTGATCCTATCTCTGATGTGGAACCCTCGACCTATTCTAACACTACCCAACCCAATGCTCTACCAGATTCGTATCCCAAGGGTGGTGTTAAGTCTGTTAAAAAATCCACAAAGAAAAAGTGTAAAGGTAATGTTGATATCAATTATAAGAGTAAAAGAGCCTCTTGTTGGGTTTCACGATGTGCTCGAAATAAACCTAAGCCCCTTGCAGACCAAAACGAAATTGTGTTAAGAGAGGATTCCGATTCAAAAATTGAAAGATTTCTAACTAAAGAATATCCATATTCGTATGGACTTTGCTCTGGTAAACCCTATGATTATGTTACAAACCTTTCACCCTGTCTTAAAGATAATCTCAATTTCCCTGGAATCAAACTCAATAGTGAACCTATAGGTCAAATGGAAAATCCCTCACCTGTTAATACTATCACTGCTGATACACAGTCTATCCAGCCGCAATGCAACGAATGTCGATCATGGATCGATAGGTATTACAAAGATGTGCCTTTACTTCAGTCTTGGCTAAAATCCTTGGAAGACCAGGTGAATTTTCTAACGAAAGAGAATGGCAGACTACAATCCATAGCTCAAACCAAAGATAAACGAAAAAAAACCACAGGGTCTATTGTTTTTAAGAACGTGGAAGCAACGACTGTCATTGTAAATTCAAAGATTGCTTGATTAAGTCGAATCCCTTAATCTGAGGTATGATTTTTAAAAATAAGTTTAGGATGATTTTGTCTTTTTTAAATTAGAATACATGATTTGTTTGCACAGATTACCTCTAGTCTGTTTTGATTGATTCAATAAAATACAATTCTACTTATAATTATAACTAGCTACGGAATCGTGAGATTCTAGAGCTAGTTACTAAAATTCGAATTACTTGCTTTCATAACTGAAAATGCATCTGAAATCTTTTATCCTTATATGTTTTTTAGGTACCTACGATTTCTAAAGGAGATTTGAACCACTGGTGGCATCTCTCAGCATGCTATTTTTTATGTTGTTTTAGAATAGGCTGTTAGTTTTGATATCAAGTAGAATCTAGGAGGTTGCATCCCCCACAATTTTTGGAACAAATTAGATGATATCCACAGGAAATGTTTTGATCCTGTAACATATATAAGTGTGTTGTTTTGTAAACCAAAAACCATCGCTGCCTAGAGGCAAAAAACTATGGATTTATAATTGACAGACTTGAATGGAAGTTGATATTTGCACAGCTTTAGCTTCTATATATCATGTTTTTATTCAAGTTATGATCATTTCGATTTGTAATTAAATTGTGACTACTTTAGATATCATGGTTTATTGCAGATTGGTGTGATGAAATTTATATGATATCCATGTTTTATGTCCCTTATATAACACACAGTAATTACTCTGTTCATATTTGAGATTAGAAGATTTATCTTCTTTATTCATTGAACATTTATACACAAATTTTCACAGCAAGATTTATCTCAATGTGGCCATTTGTGAAATTATAAAATTGTTGTTACTACATCTCTTATATGTTCTATTATTAGCATTCAATCACTACTGCTTCACGTTTACGAGAAGCATTTGTAAGATCTGTTGTGGTTTACCTCATCAAACAGCGAAATTGGATACTGTACACAGGGCGAATAGGAGATGCGATTATAGGTTAGTTTGCTAGTTTTATTTTATTAGTTTAATTAATATAGAAATTCCCTGTAATCTAAACACATTTTACTGTTCATATTTGTTTTCAATTAGACAGTTTTCTATTTCATTTCTTGTTTATAAACGTTATGAAAAAATAAATCAAAAAGACTGAATGATAGTTTTGCTGTCGTTAAATAAATCAATCCATATTTGATTTTTGCAGATTTAGATTAAAATTTGCATTCTATAAAAGTTATATATATATTAGAGATATAATCATATGGATATATTGTACATATAATAAATAGAGCTATTTTATAAATATTAGTTAGTAAACTATCGGTATATTTTAGATTTGTATCTAGTTTTTCAGCGAGTGTCTTTCATTAAGTTATTTTATCTCCTTTAATTTTGTTTTTTCACTTTCTTAGGACTTATATCGGCCAAAGGAGCCGCTAAACCCATCGGAGTGGATTAATCCAAACGTCTTGGGGTAAATAGACAACCCCGGACCGGATTCACTCCTCCAGTTGACGAGCGGTCAATTTCGCCTGTCAACAAATGGCGCTAAAAGGAGGGCCTGCAAATTATTAATGGCACGAGGTGGTCGTAAGACTCCTCCACCACCTACCCGCTAACCTATAGTGACTAGAAGTCATTCAAACGACAACATTGTCCCTCAAACAACAACCACATCAAACGACGATCTACAGATCACAGTTGAACCCGTAACTCCAAATCCTACAGGTGGTGACATACAAGAGATTGTTCATCAATCTCTCATAAGAACACACAGTGCCTTTGCCCATTTAAGACAACCAAACCAACCTTTGGATCGACCATTATACTTCTCTGATATCAGAGAACNCTCCTGCAGCAGGAGGATCCAGTATACCACCATCACCACCTCCTTCATCTCCTTATTCTTCTAGAGAAGAGTCCTCTGATGAAGGGAGTTCCTCATCCCAACGTTCAACACCACCCACACCTATGGCCAACCAGAACAATCCCGCCAGATCTTGGCGTGACCAAGATGTAGTGGCCATACCTGGGCCTCAGCATCCCTTACCCAAACACCCAGAGAAATGGCTCTCTAAATTTGACCCAGACTCTAAACAGATCGCCGAAGATCAAATCAAAAAGTTAATGTTAGCCATTAGGCTTCATAGTGTTGAGCACGAAGACATAGTCTGTATATTGTTTCCCTACACCTTTGAGGGTAATGCCTCTACCTAGTACTTTGCCCAACAATGCCACACCATCGTGTCATGGGAGAAATTTGAATCCTTTTTTCTTGAGAAGTTCGGAGATGACAAGTCTCTAGAAGTTCTAGTCATGGAGATTTCTATTTTAAGAATGAACCCCAAAGATAAGATCAAAGACTTTAATCAAAGGTTCTTAACATTAAAGAACCGAATCCCTACGGATTCGATGCCTGCCGAGAATCTTATCATAGCATATTATACGAAAGCCTTACATCAAAGCATAGCCATTTGGGTAAATATATCTAAGAAAGCCACGTTGTTAGAAGCCTTCGAAGAGGCCAGTCAGATCGAGAAAGACATCCTCAGTTTAAAAGACACTACTAGCAACGAAATAGAGACTAGTTCGTCTTCCAAAAAAAAAATCGAAATCCTCCCTAGACCTTCCCAAAACAAAGCTCAACCTGAAAGCTCAGATTTAGAAAACTTACAGAAAGTCGTTCAAAAACTGTCCAATCAAGTTATAGATTTGAAGAGGATGGCTGAAAAAGCTTCTTCAAGAAAAGGGCCTTACAAACCCCTGTTTAGGAAGCCTTTTCCCACCAACCGACCTAATTCAAATACTGAAGGCCTAAATCTAGAAAGCTTGCAATTCACCATTCAAACGATTCTAGAAGCACAGGATAACTTGATGCCTCTTAAAATCCCTAAGGAAGTAGCTGAGCAAGAAACAGTAGAAGAAGATGAATCCTCTCCGAACATTTTTGGTCATTTTTTGGATAGTATTTTTCAAGCTAATTTTGAAACAGTGCATCCTTACAATACTAGGAGTAAGACTGCAAACAAGTCTTCTTCTGAAATCACTACGACTTTGCCCCCAAAATAGTCTAAATCAACTGAGATTAAACAAAATTCTATAAACCCAACATTAGATTATGATTTGGTTGAAGATATAAAAAAGCTAAGTGCTAATATTTCTGTTTATGAATTATTAAAATTCCCTTTTCTTCTACAAAAAATGCTACAGAATATTGCAGAGAACAACAAAAATGGCAATCCAAGCAGTAAAAAAGGTTTGCAGAACAACCCCAAAATTCCTCAGAAGGCCTCCGCCAAAGCTACTTCTGATTCTCACGAGAAAAGAGACCTTCCTGTAAATAATGTAACAAATGTAGATAAATTAGTTTTAGAGGCCGCGAGTAAAAAGAAACAAGCCTCCACCATTAGTACTCGCAGAAATGTCCCTCCATTTTTGTTAACTTTTGAAATCTTCAATAGGAACGTGCACAACTGTATGGTAGATTCAGGAGCTTCATCTAATGTAATGCCATGGTCTGTGTGTTAAAAGATTAATGCTGAAGTTCAACCATCCACCTTGAAGATCATCCAACTTGATCGAACTAGTGTTAAAGTTATAGGCGAATTGAGAAATGTGCTTATAAGATTGTCATCTAACCCTAAAGTTTATCAAGTGATTGATATTATTGTTGTAGATATCCCATAAGTTTATGGTTTTTTTTTAAGCAGAGACTGGTCGAAATAGTTACACGACTATTTTGCGACGGATTGGTCTCACTTGTGGCTACCCGAGAATGGAAATCCCAACAGGATCAAGGTAAATCATGAACGTTACCTAAAGTTCACAGTGGCAGATTTAAATGATCCCAATGAACCATTTACACCTTTTTCCGATTCACCCGAAATACAAGGGATGGATACCTTTTTCGGCAATTTCATGGCCGAAACTTCCGCTATCACTAACCCGGAACAACAGTCTGAAATTTTGACATATATGCAGCCAGTAGCTTCTACCCAATGGTCATATGCAACCGACAACAATCAAATATGGTCTCTTTACTTTGACGGGTCAAAATCCAAGGAAGGAGTTGGTGTAGGCTGCGTGATTATTGATCCAGCAGGTAACAAAACCCTGATTGCGTGCAGGTTAGAGTTTGAATGTACAAACAACATAGCAGAATATGAGACTTTATTGCAAGGCCTCAGGAAAGCATTAGATATGAAAGTTCAAAATTTCACTGTCTTTGGTGATTCGGAAATTGTGGTTAGACAGGTAAAAAATTCTATCCACTATTTATCTCCGCACCTTAAAAGCTACCAATCTGAGGTATGGAGTTTGATGAATAAGTTTTCTGCATTTAACATAAATTCTATTCCTAGATTGAATAATTCGGAAGCCAACTTGTTAGCTAATGTAGCTTCGAAACTTTTCCCTGCAGAAGGCTTATCTCTGAATGCATTCTCCATTGAACTGTTGTTCAGACCATCCGTCCCTGACAATATCATGAATTGAAGAGTCTTCGATGACGATCAATAGATCATAAGTTTCCTACATATGGAAGAAACTTTCCAGGGCACAGTAATCGACGAAGGTACTCATGACGAAAATCTTCGTGACTTTACGGTAATACCAGATCCGAGATCTCCTGAATCTTCATCAGACATGGTAAATTCTATCTCGAAATCTGTAGTTAGATTAGAAAAATTTTATGATCTTCACGACAAGTTCAAAAAATCAGTGAACTGTAAAATGAATAGTTCCTCTTTAACTCATGAAAAAGTAAACTTGGGAACTAAAAACAACCCACAGTGCAATAATTTAGGGGTAGGATGTTCTGAAGAAGAAAAAACAGTGTTTATTAAACTGTTTAAGGAATTCAAAGATGTTTTTTCTTTGATGTACGATGACCTAAAAACCTTTGATCCTAACATCATACAACACGTTATCCCTATGAAACCTCAAACCCAACCTTTTCAACAAAAGTTAAGGAAAATGCATCCAAAACTCGAACCAACTGTCAAGAAGGAATTAAATAAACTCTTGAACGCTAAGATAATCTTTCCAGTTAGGCACATGCAATGGGTCTCTAATCTTGTCCCTGTCCGGAAGAAGAGTGGTGAAATCCGACTATGTGTCAATTTCCGAAATCTTAATCGAGCGTCTGATAAAGACAACTACCCTGTCCCACCTATGGAACAGATTCTTCAACATGTATCTGTTTCTGAAAGATTATCCTTATTGGATGGTTTTTTAGGATATAACCAAGTCCTGATGTCCCCTCCAGACCAACTTAAAACCACCTTCCACACCCCATGGGTCACCTACGCTTATATGAATATGCCCTTTGGACTCATAAATACTGGTGCCACTTTTCAGAGAGTGATGTACATCGCTTTCTGAGGCTTAATCAATCAATATGTCGTAGTTTACCTGGATGACGTTACTGTCTTCTTGAAAAATAAAGCAGATCATCTACCTCATTTAAGATCCGTTCTACAACGATGTCGTAAGTACGACATTTCTTTGAATCCTAAAAAATCTATCTTCACAGTAGAATAAGGTAAGCTCTTAGGATTTATTGTATCAAGCGAAGGGATGATTATAGAATCCGAAAGAACTCAATTCATTTCGAAACTCCCCCCTCCCTCGTCAAAAAAGTCTATGCAATCTTTCTTAGGTCAGATAAACTTTATCAGGAGATTCGTCCCTAGCTTTTTAGAAATGGTGAGACCATTACAAAACCTAATAAAAAAGGACGTACAATACCATTGGGGACCTTTAGAAAGACAGGCTTTTAATTCAATAAAAAAGGCCATAATAGACACCCCTTCTCTAATGAGCCCCGACTTTTCACAAGACTTCACTCTCTACACTTTCGCTTCTGACCGCTCTTATGCCACTGTCCTAACTCAAAAGAATGTTGAAAACAATGAAGTCCCAATTGCCTTTATGAGCTCAGCCTTCAAAGGGGCAGAACTTAATTACCCAGCAGTAGATTAGCAAGCCTATGCTGTTTTTAAAGCAGTAAAGCACTTTCGATCTTATCTTTTGAAATCTAGGATGAAAATCATTATCCCTTACCCGACTGTCAGAAATCTGTTAGTGCAAAAAGAACTAGTCGAAAAAAGGACAAATTGGGTCACATCCTTGCAAGAGTATAACATAGAAATCACCCCAGCACAAATAGTGAGAGGTCAAGGGTTATGCAAGTTAGTCGCTGACTCAGCTGCAGGACAGCAAGAGGAAAATGATATGTCAAATCCAGGACAACACTATCAAAATTTAATCTGTTGTACACAAAACCCTGTTAGTCCCTAGTATGATGATATAAAATTTTGTCTTGAACATTGGTCAGCTCCCCGTCACCTGGATCCCACAAAAAGAAGAGTGCTAAGATTAAAATCTATTTCCTTTCAGCTGATTAATGATATTCTATTTCGTCAAAATTTTGATGGAGTACTAATGCTCTGTCTTGAGAAAGATGAAGCAGAAAATGTTTTATTGGAATTACACGCAGGAGAAGCTGGTGGGAATTTTGGTGGAGATACCACTGCCCATGAAGTATTAAGAGAAGGTTACTACTGGCCCACACTTTTTAAAGATGCTCATACTTTGTGTCGCAAATGTGTAATTTGTCAGAAAGCATCCGGACGGATACAGAAACCAGCCTTCCCTCTGCAACCTGTTTCAATAGACTCCCCTTTTCAGAAGTGGGGTCTAGATATTATAGGTATAATTAATCCGCCATCCTCACAACCATAAAATCCATAGATTACTTCACCAGGTGGTCTGAAGCTGCCCCATGAAAAGTTGTAAATACCAGTCAGGTAATAGCTTTTTTGAATTCAAATATTATTACTCGTTTTGGTATCCCTGACTGCCTGGTATTTGATAACGCTTCTTATTTTTCGTCTCTTGAGATGAGTGATTTCGCTCTAGAAAAAGGAATTAAACTAAAATATTCTGCCAGCTATTACCCTCAAGGCAATGGATTGGCAGAAGCAACTAATAAAAATCTGATCAAAATTATCAAGAGAACGGTCTCTGAAAACTATAAAAATTGGCATAATGCACTGTTAAACGCAATCTGGGCTGATAGAGTGACTCCAAAAACTGTTGTGGGTAACTCACTTTTCTTTCTCGTTTACGGCAGAGAGGCAATTCTGCCACCACATATTCTCCTTCCCTCTCTACAACTATCGGAGAAAATACAAGAAGAGGACTGTCCCCCTTTGGAGAATTGAATTAATGCTTTGTTAAAATTAGAAGAAGTGAGGTCTCAAGTGAAACGAAAATTGGATCAACATCAACTCGTTGTTAAAAGCTGGTTTGATTCCAATTCTGCCTCCGACAAAAATTTTGAGGTAGGTGACCTTGTCCTAAAATGGGACAAACCGCATAAAGGAAAAGGAGAGCATACAAAGTTTCAGAACTTGTGGCTAGGACCATTCTTGATTGCTGAGAAATTGGGTCCCAGTTCCTTCCGATTATAGAATTTAGAGGGAGAGCCAGACACCTATCCGGTGAATGGCCAAGCTCTAAAAAGGTATTTCACTTGATAACACTCCCATGTACACTGTGTAAATATTTTTGTTTTGCTTGCTTTTTGTTTTCCTTTGCTGTTTTTCTTTGATTTCTCCCTCATGCTTACCAGTTTTTATTTTGAGACACACATACCTGCACCATGAATTGTTTCAGACAAAAAGAACAGAAAAATTTCCCCTCTGAAATAACTACTGAAGATTGTTAAAACATCAATTATGATATTTTTTTAAGTTCGCAGCCATGTTAAAGAAAGCTTGTTGTTTGAAAAGTGTTTCTTGATTTCAATCTGTAACTGAAGCTATTCACGATCATCCATAAAAATTTCTTCTTACGCTGTCCCTGTTCCTTAAGAGAACAACTCAGAGATGTCTCCCTGCCATCGAAAGTCGGTTTAGTAATAAACTATCTCTAGATCTTAATGAAGGATAGTTAAGGTCTGTAATTTATTAAAACATGTCCAAAAATCAGGATTTTCAATGTCACCCCGCTCTATTAAATATCTTTAAAGCTAAATAAATCTTCAGAGAGCTGTGGGAAGTACTTGTAAACCCGCCGGGATACTGAACAGGTCTATTGGCAGTGGGTAAATGCATGCATGATGCCAAGATAACTTCGTCGGGGTACTAAATAGGCCCGCTGGCAGTGAAGCAATGTGAGGTATACGAAAATTCTCAGATATGGAATCTTTTGACCTTAAATGTCCTTCGTTCTGATCTGGAACTTCTTGGCAGGATACAGATATTGGAGTGGGTTAAATGGCATCCCTGTCGAGGCTATGGATGCCTGCTGGTAGCAGCGGCTCTGTCAATAGTATTGAAGATTTTAACTTTAACATCGTGACTCTCTTTTGTCAAGATTGTCATCAGTTTTCATCTTTTAAAATAACAAGCAATCTGAAATTGAAATGTTTTATGATTGATAATGATGTTCAAATAGTTTCTTAGTTGTTTTCGATTTGAAGTTTTTCTGATTATCCTAATCTGGACTTGTTCGTTTGGAAGAGATAACTGCTTCTACCAGTGTGTTTCCATTGTTGGCAGCGATAATATAATCTCTATTTTTACAAGCTGCCTACACAGGGTTTTTAAATTCTCGTCACTCATCACAACTTTTTTTTTTATTAAACGACACCTGTTACTCGTCGCTTTCTACGTACCTTCTTTTTGATTTCCTTTTCATGACTATAAGCATGAAGACTCACAGCTGGAATTCATGTTTGATTTCATTAAAGGATTAAGGTTCATTTGGTCTATTGTCGATTTGTCATATTTTGCTATGAACATCGTTCTTTTCATGGTTATAACCCCCTGGTCTCGAACACACCTAGGTTACATGAGTATTAAACCACCACCCATTTAGAATTTGATTAATGTTAATGGGGTTTTGATTTATAAAATTCTTTAATTCAATTGTTTATTTGACATATAAATTTTGTGATCAAATCGTGGATATGCATATGATTGTTTTCAACTGTTATGATCTTTTTGCGTACGCTTATGCCGAGGTGTCATTCCAAGTACAGCGTGGTATTATGTTTTTGCATGGCCTCGATCTACATGATTTTCCTCACACGCATAGCAAGTAACACTCCTGACTACCATTTCGAGTTGTCTTTGCATTGCGTTGGGGAAGCTCGAGGCAATGGCTCTGTGCTTATTCTGTCAAACCCTANCGGTGTCCAGATGTTGTTATCGTTTGATAATGCCAGAGAAGACTTAGAAAGGAATGGATGGCGTGTGTTTGTTGAAAAGTTCGAGGTTTTTAATTTAACAGTTGCTCAAGAATTCGCGTTGACGTTCGATGGTTGCAGAGCTAAAATAGGAGATGTCCAGCTTGAGTTAAACGAAGGTTTTATTAGCCAAGCCACCGGTCTACCAGCAGTGGGACAAAAGTGGTTCAAAAACTCAAAGGTTGAAGAGGTTCCTTGGTCATTGTTGTTCACCTCAAGGAGGATTACCAGCTGCGACCGAGGTATGCATGTTTCAGCTCTAAAACCTAGATGGCATGATCTGTTAGCTATCGTGAAGCAGTTCGTTACCTGTGAGGGGAGATTTGGTTTGGTTTTCTTATATCACTTGTGGTTGCTCATGAGTTTTATCGATTTTCCCCTAAACATGCCCTATTTTCTCCTTCGAAGTCTATACAAAATGGAAAAGTGTTTTAAAAGGTAGAAATCTGATTCTAGCCTGTTCCACCATTGTTTGATCAAGATTATTATTATCCATCAGTTGAAATTAAACGATGATTATTGGGATGCCTTCCTGTTAAGGAATGGTTTTGTTAGCAGTCAGATAGGACAGGTTGACAAGTCTGTTGTCACAGAAACCCTCGTCGAGCCTGCCATCTCTCCTCCTTCGCTCTTGCACTATGATCCTATCTCTGATGTGGAACCCTCGACCTATCCTGACACTACCCAACCCGATGCTCTACCAGATTCGTATCCCAAGGGTGGTGTTAAGTCTGTTAAAAAATACACAAAGAAAAAGTGTAAAGGTAATGTTGATATCAATTATAAGAGTAAAAGAGCCTCTCGTTGGGTTTCACGATGTGCCCGAAATAAACCTAAGCCATGTGTAGAACAAAACACAATTGTGTTAAGCGAGGATTCCGATTCAGAAATTGAAAGATTTCTAACTGAAGAATATCCATATTCGTATGGACTTTGCTCTGGTAAACCCTATGATTATGTTACAAACCTTCCACCGTGTCTTAAAGATAATCTCGATTTCCCTGGAATCAAACTCAATAGTGAACCTATAGGTCAAATGGAAAATCTCTCACCTGTTAATACTATCACTGTTGATACACAGTCTATCCAGCCGCAATGCAATGAATGTCGATCATGGATCGATGGGTATTACAAAGACGTGCCTTTACTTCAGTCTCGGCTAAAATCCTTGGAATACCAGGTGAATTTGCTAACGAAAGAGAATGGCAGACTACAATCCATATCTCAAACCAAATATAAACGACAAAAAACCACAGGGTCTGTTGTTTTTAAGAACGTGGAAGCAGCGATTGTCATTGTAAATTCAAAGATTGCTTGATTAAGTCGAATCCCTTAATCTGAGGTATGATTTTTAAAAATAAGTTTAGGATGATTTTGTCTTTTTTAAATTAGAATACATGATTTGTTTGCACAAATTACCTCTAGTCTGTTTTGATTGGTTCAATAAAATACGATTCTAGTTATAATTATAACTAGCTACAAAATTGTGAGATTCTGCAGCTAGTTACTAAAATTCGAATTACTTACTTTAATAACTGAAAATGCATCTGAAATCTTTTATTCTTATGTGTTTTCAGGTACCTACGATTTCTAAAGGAGATTTGAACCACTGGTGGCATCTCTCAGCATGTTGTTTTTTATGTTGTTTTAGA
>SNQJ01S0167793.1:0-19067 GCA_010110895.2 Picea sitchensis
GTATGAACCTTTAGTGAAAAATTAAAATGGAATATAATATCTCTATGTCTCTCACACATGAACATTTCATACCACATACCTTATAAATGTTGACAATCGACTTATGGAATTCCTTAAGTCAACGGTAAGACATGAATCCCCCCTAATTTACAATGGCATGATATGCTATCAAACACATTCATCATAGGTCATTAATAATTTTTCACACAACAAAATATCAAAATATATTTAGTACTAAATCAATGCTACCAGTAAAACTTAAATGATGATATGTAATACCTTCAGAAAATTATGAAAATCATGTGTTTTAAATCCTGTGATATGTCCAACAATTTTAAAAGCTTTATCCAATGATGACCCATAGCTAGTAGGTGTCCTTATTGAATGGATGACATTTTTTAGTTGGCCTAGCTCTTTTTTTTTCAAAATCCATGGAGCTTCTTCATATGTTTCATTTTACATGTTTGGCCACAAATGTATTCTATCAAATTTGGTACGCGAAAGAGAAATATCTCTCCTTGAAGACAAGGCATCCTTCTCTTTGCTTGATATATGTCGAAATATAGAATCTGGGACATTTTTGAAGATGTGCATAGGATCTAATAGGTGATATATTAATAGATCCTTCCAGTAAGGGAGCTCATAAAATATGGATTTCCTTTTCATTCCTTCTGGCATATTAACTACAACTTGATATGGTTCTTCAATTGAATCACCCCGATAAAAAACATCCTCCCAACATTTCAACTCAGCATATTCATACTTCTTAATCCAATCACCTGGACCCATAATCATGGGAGGGCCTCTATTTTCAACTTTTCCATCAAATTGATTCTTTAGACGATTTCTAAATTTATGATCTGTTGGTAGAAAAACCCTGTTGTTTGTGTAAATAAATTTATGTAGATCTTTAGAATACCTCCCTTGAAATTGATCTGCACATCTTGGACATGAAAATATCCCCCTTGTTTGAAGCCCTGCAATTCAAAAAGTAATGTTAATAACATTATAATAATAGTATAAAATTAAGTATGAAAGTAAATTATGAGTGTGAATACGTAAATATTTTATCTTACCAGAACAGACACCAAGCCCTGGGAAATCATGAATAGTCCAACATAGTACACCATACAACATGAAGGACCTATTTGATGGAGGACATGATATGTCATACATTCTTATGCCTTTCCATAGTATTTTCATATCATCAATAAAAGGCGCAATATAAACATCCATATTTTTAACTTTTTTTTTTCCTGGAACAATGAGAGTCAACATAAGGTGCTCCTTTCTAACACTCGTCCATGGGGGAATATTGTATACTATCAATCTGACTGGCCAAACACTATAATTTGAGCTGAGGAAAGAGAATGGGCACACTCCGTCAATTGCAAGACCAAACCTAATACTACGCGGTTTATCTTTGAATTTACTTGGCCATTTTTCCTCTATGTGTTTCATTGCTTTGGAGTCAGTCGGAATTCGCATGAATACATATTTACTCATGTTCTTTTCATGCTGGTCCATCAATTGTGCAAGTGACCTGCAACAAAACATTCGTTGAAGTCTAGGTATAATTGGCATGTGACATAAAGCCTTTTTTGGAATTGTAGGACCTTGTACATCTATACGATATTTGTTCTCTTTGCATACAAGACATTCTACCTTGTTTTGATATTCACCTCTGTATAAAATGCAATCATTTTTACATGAATGAATTTGTTTATATTCAATCCCCAACTCATCCAACAACTGACATGCTTCTCTGCAAGTTGATGGCAACACATTATCTTCAGGGAATATTTTAGTTTTTAGTGCCCTGTAAGATTTCCAGAGATTAAATCAATTAAATGTTTGACTTATGATGAACATGTTTGATATGTCAATCTACACTACGACTGTTTATATACAATATATGTTTTATAACATCCCATTAAATAAATATAAATGTATTTGATGAATGTTTACAAATTATGTACACCAATTGACAATGCAAAGTAAGAAATACATTTCAACTCACTTCGGTAGGGTAGTGAATCCTTTGTCTGACCAACCAAATAGTGATTTTATTTCTAATAATATCAATGTGCATGCAAGTTTTTAGGTTCTACTTGCACCCGATCTGAACACGGTTGTCTTCGCATATTGCTTGATTGAGTCTTTCAAGTTGTTATCATCAAGATTACGTTGGTGGTAATTACCCCTACTATCATCATTACTATCAACCATATGATCATTATCGTCATGATTGTTTCCATCCCCAAAGAAACCTATAAGAATTGCATTCAATCCTTCTTCATGCACTGCATTTTAACTATCATCATTATCATTAAATCTATGTGGCATGTCATCATTGTATGCTAATCTCATCAGCTCTTCAAACTTATTAGCTGGTAGTATTCTCTTCAATGTTTCTCTTTTCTCCCTGGTATGGTTTAAAGGATGGTTTGGATCATCCCATCCAAATCTCAATAACCCAGTTTGATCTTGGGTATTAGTAGGTGGATCATCAATGTATTCTACCTATAAACATGCACAGGCATTATTTAATGTTTGGAAAGAATTGGATAAATCATAATTGTATCAATTTCAAAGAAATATAATCAAATATATTGTATTAACCAATAAGAATATAGAATGTATGAACAYATATACATCAATTGAATARMRDAATATTATTTTATATACTACTTCTTTTATACAATAATTTAAAATAAAACACAATTTTGACAACATAGTGTATAAAATGTCAATCCACACTCATTGATTATTCTTTGGTTTTCTGCGCTTACGAACATCCTTAGGGAGACCTAGTTCTTCCCTTTTCTTTCGTGCAGGAGTGCATTTTAAGAAGGGGTAATTAATAAATAACTCATCCCCAATGGTAAGGTCCATAATAGCCTCAACCATTATCAATATATCAACCTCTCTTTCCATATCTCCATCTTTATCATTTATAAATTCAACAAATTGACAATTTGGTCTTACATTAGGGTCTCTTCCCTTACTACTATTTATAAAACCTGAAATATTTTTGTATGTGTATGCACGTCCATCTATATACATAAGATGACCTCTATTAATTTATTTTCCACTTTCCAATTGGAGACAATGTGTATACATATTTGAATTTAAACCATATGCTGACATGCTAGGCTTATATTCTGCTAGCCTTTTCCATTCACCACTGTAATATGATGGACCGTAATATGGCATTAATCTCCTAGTGGTTTGTTGTGATTTTTTTCTATTTTTAGATCCCACGTGGACATTTTGGACAATAAAGAGGCCCAGATTTGCTCCATGAATATTGGAGGGTCATATCATGTAGTTGTATCCCCAAAATTGAAACTCCTCATACACTCTAGGTAGTTGTTGATCATTGGGCCATGCACAATATAATCGACGATCAAATGTCTCTTTGTAAATTGATCTCAAACTCAGGGGAAATTCATCGTCTCCATCACATTCATTCTCATAGGGTATGTAGTCAACCTTCCCCTTGTCTTTAAACAAATTATGCATCTTTAAAGCAGTTCTTGTTTTGTTTCTTTTTTTCATCAAATCCTCATCTTCAGAGATGGTATATGTGAAAATATTTTTGTTATATGTATCATCTAATAAATGATCATCGCCCTCTAGGCTAGAATTCGGTGATCCAGGAAAATTTAAACCGAGAAATTTATCCTGCAAGTATTCATTAAGAAAAAAATTAATTATTTAAATAATATAAAACAATGTTTAAAAGAAGTATACATATTATTTATATCAAATTGGAAAATTCCTTACCACAATTCCAATTGGATTTGAATCAATTGTAGGAGGCATACTTCACACTGGAATCTCATCATCTATATAATGTCTTTGTACAATCACTCATTTGAATTGTTTCTTTCCACGACATACAGAACATCCACAAACAACAATTTTCTCAAAGTATTCATCCCATGTACTATATTCCAGACCAACCTCTTATTCAATGAAATCATTTGTTGTGTCGCAGGATCCATTGTCATGTCCTCTTCCACCCATTGTCCTCTACATGATTTAATAGTTTTAGGTCCACATCCACGTACATATCTTTTTCTTTTGCTAGTTGAATGCTCAAGCTCTACATTTTCTCCAATCTCAATCTAAAATAATCAACAACATGCATTAATTTCTGACAAGATTGGATAATACACTATAAAATTTAATAATTTCATGAAAAAACATGGACGTTTCACAAAATTCCATCGGATTAATTTTTCCTAAGTTAAGTAAAAATTAGAGTACCTAATGTCCCATGTCCTCCATTGTGTCCTCATTTGATATGACACGATCTGTTTCCATGGCCTCATCTAGTTCCTGTAGTACCCAACATAGTCAATAATGTTTAGTACACCAATTATATTATTTCAACGAATTTTGTATGCAACAAAAAACCTCACCTTAGTCACATTTTTGACATATTGATATCATGTCTTGTAGTTGATTTTATTTTTTTTACAGCCCTAGGTATTTACATCGAGCCAAAATTTCAACAAGAAAAGTATCCAACATCCTTATCCCACATGGCCATCCTAATTTTCAAACTTTTCCCTTGATCGTAGAATCACATTTAATCACCATTATTGTGCATTTTTCACCAATAAGTTTGAGCTCAAAGGCCATATGGAAAAAAAAAAGACTTTATCTCTTCTATGTTGTAGCATTTGTGAATTCATAAAGACCTTCCTCCTTTGGTTGAGGTTGGTTTGTATTCTTACTTTTATTGTATCTGCAGATTTCATTGTCATATCCTCTTCCACCCACTTTCATCTCTGTGATTTAGTAGGTCTACGTCATCCACGTCCTCTTTCCATGGTCTCCTCTTGATCCTATTACACAACAATGACAATAATTTTTAGCACACCAATCAAATCCATTATCGTCTAATAAGTTAGGGAAAATAGGGCCACAAGTCAAAATTAGCTTGGGATCAAACACCAATTCCATACCAATACCAATACCATACCATTTCATACCAATACCAATACCATTGCATGGAAATGGTATGCATATTGTTAGGGTCCTATAAATTATAGGAAGCCTGATTATTCAGTTTCTATCTATTGTTCCTCACATGAAAGCTCCCAGATTTGCATGTTTTCCTCGGATGGATTTGTCCTTGTTAGGGTCTACCAATCCTTCCAGTCACCAGTGATAAAATATTCTCTTACAAAGTTTTTGATAGGGTCATTAGGTCAAATTTTTGTATTTTTCAAATAAAATTTGACATGTCTTGTTGATTGTCAAATGAGTCTTGAGTCATGTCCTAAGTGTCTAGGTCATTACTACTCCCTCCACTCATCCAAGGTCAAATAAAAATACAATAGAGTCATCATTCTTCATCCAGAAGGTTTCAATCAATCTCAACAAGTAAGTCAAATATTCATCACCCTTCTCATGACCATTTTCCTTCTCGAAATGATGAAATTCCTCTCCTAGGGTTCTATGTTGTGTTTTTGGGTTATCTTAGTGTTTGCATCATTTCAGTGAGAAAATCCTAGTTTTAATATTTCAATACCCTCATTCATACTTCATACACCTCCCCAAAAAAATTCCCACACTCACTTCCCTCTTTCCCATCATTTTCCCCATGAACCCTAGCCAACGCTGCGTTTTTGCCAAATTTTGGGTTGGGACTGTGTTTTATCCTTTTTCCACACTTTCCCTCACTCATTTCAAGTGGTTCCACCACCCAAGTTTCTCTAAAATTACCCCCTACCCCCCTAAATTTTATCAATAATTTAGGAAACCCATAACCCATCATTCCACTTCATTTTCCAAAAACTTTGAAGGCACATTTTCCAGAAATGGCCTTTTTAGTCACATGTGTTCAGAGCATATTGTGGCCCATCATAGATGAATATTGATAAAATGGAGGAGTTTGTTTTTCATAAGAGGACAAAGTACAATAACCTATATCACATTTTACACAGGTTTTACAGGGTGAGAGATACATTCACATGTTCACAGCTTATTTTTCTGATCGTGCAAAGTCATGTTTTAGACATCTTTTTGAAAAGCATATTGTGAAAAAATGGGAAAGTATTTTTGAAAACTGGAGGAGTTTTTTTTTAAAAACATACTAGAGAAAAAAAACCTCTCTAATTTTTGTAAAATGTATTATGTTTAAAGATATATCATCTCTTCTTTGACCCCTAGTTTTTAGAGAAAGTTTTGCAAGTTTGGGCAACAATGTCATCTACAGAAGCACAACGAGACCACGCTACGCTTTTTCCTAGAGGCTCCAAATTAACTTTTCTCAGCATGAATGAATAGATTATGAAGTTTACATATCAAATATATCACTGGTGGGCCATTTCAGTATCAATTTTGCAGCAAAAAATCAAAAACATGGAGAAAAATTGCTTTATGCCCATGTTTTCACCTAGGCGCTACATTTCTAGACTAGTTGTGGGAAAATAATTTTTGTGATGTATTGGAGTGGCTATTTTTCTTGTTTAAGGGTTCATGAGTATATTAGACTTTTCCCAAACTCAGCAGTATAGTAGACAGGTCAAATTGTTATATTTTGCAAATAAAATTTGACATGTCTTGTTGATTGTCAAATGAGTATTGAGTCATGTCCTAAGTATATAGGTCATTACTACTCCCTCCACTCATCCAAGGTAAAATAAACATAAAAAAAAAATTGGCAGTATTCATCCATGAGGTTTCAAGCACTCTCAATAAGTAACTGAAATATTCATCACCCTTTTCATGACCATTTTCCTTCTCGAAATGATGAAATTCCTCTCCTAGGGTTCTATGTTGTGTTTTTGGGTTATCTTAGTGTTTGCATCATTTAAGTGAGAAAAACCTATTTTTCCAGTTTAAAAACCCTCATTCATACTTCATACACCTCCCCCAAACTTTTCCCACACTCACTTCCTTCTTTCCCATCATTTTCCCCATGAACCCTAGCCAATGCTGTGTTTTTGCCAAATTCCGGGTTAGGACTGTGTTTTAGCCTTTTTCCCCACTTTCCCTCACTCATTTAAAGTGGTTCCACCACCCAAGTTTCTCTAACATTTCCCCCTACCCTCCTAAATTTTATCAAGAATTTAGGAAACCCATAACCCATCATTCCACTTCATTTTCCAAAAATCTTTGAAGTCACATTTTCCAGAAATGGCCTTTTTAGTCACCTATTTGTAGAGCATATTGTGTCCCATCATAGATGAATATTGAGAAAATGGAGGAGGTTTTTGTTCATAAGAGGACAAATTATAATAATATATATCACGTTTTACATGTGTTACATGGTGAGAGATACATTCACATCTTCACAACTTATTTTTTTGATCGCGCAAAGTCTTGTTTTAGACATCTTTTTGCAGAGAATATTGTGACAAAATGGGAAATTATTTTTTAAATCTGGAGGAGGTTTTTGTTAAAAACATACCAAAGAACAAAAAAATCTCTCAGTTTTGTAAACGGTATTAAGGTTAAAGAGATATCATCTCTTCTTTGACCCCTAGTTTTAAGAGAAATCTTTGCAAGTTTGGGAAAACCTTGCTTCTTGAGGAAACTCCCACATCATTATTACACTCAGATTTGATTTCAAAATCACTATGTCCTTATTATTCAAACCCCAAAATCCATCTTTTCCATCAAGATCATCTGGCTAGGGTATTATCCTTCAACAAATTTCATGGAGAGTGAAAGAGAGAGTGAAAATAATGTGCACAAGGGAGGACATCATTCAAGGTTTGAGCCATCCAAACTGAGAGAAATCAATGCTTCTCCATTTTCCAAAAGATGTTTTAGAAATGCTTGTTGTATGAAGTTTTTTGAGAAGATCCAAGAGGTTGGTTGTAATGTTCCTTTGACAAGCATTTTGCCCACAATTTCAACATAGACAAGGCTGACATAGTAGTTATAGAGTTTAGTGTTTCAATAGACATTATTTCTTCAACCACATGTATCCCAGATCATGGTGAAACTTGGTTCAAGGGCATGGAATTAGACATTGATGAATATAAATTGTTCCTAAAACCAAATGTCTTAGATTCTCCTAATCATGTTTTTCCTTTCAGACATTTGCTTGACAAGTATGCTCCTTTGATGAGACACTCATAGAAGAACAAATAGATCCATTCCTAAAATATGGCACAAAGAAGAAAGGTCGAGGATATGAAAAGATCCTAAAACATAGAACTAATGATATGGCACACTAAAACAGATAATTAATGAGAAATCATCCAAAGAATTAGAAGGGTCATAAAATACTTTCTCAATAGTCTGCAAAATGAAAATTTATATGCCCTACTCTCTTGTCCAAAATGAGTATATCCTAAGCTTGTACGAGTACTATAAAGGAATTGTACAATTACAATACAAATTCAGCATTAACATGCAGCCTGAGTTAGCACCATGCAACATGAAATAATAGTCCTCCTAACTAATGATACATTACTAACCAAGATCAAACAAACAAAAAGGTGCCAAAATAGTCATCCATACAAGAAAAATCACTTGGGTCAACTTCAAAATGACACCTATAGGCATACCTACAACATTACAAGTTTTGATCCTTATTGATGGTAGTTTCAAAACATTGGATAGTTTATAGGTCATCACAATTATGAAATATAGTATGAACAACCAAATTGAATTGAGGGACAAGTGGAAATTGAAATGTCCATGGAAATGTGTTTAACTCACTCCATGCCCCTTATACTCTTGCAATTTATCAGCATACTTGAGACTTTAATGGAGGGAGGAACAAGCTTGGTTATAGTGCCCTCATAGCCTAGTCATAACTTTCAAATGTAGGTTCAAATCTGCTAAAGGTTATTTCAATTAAAAGAGTTCGATTTTGAAGTGGTAGTAAAGCCAAGGAAGTAAAATTTGAACCCAATCATCATTCCCAGATACATAATAGTTAAACCATAGGGATAGTTCATGAACTACCCGATGTTGGTCTATTTCATGTGGAATTCATATCAAACTTCTTTACAGAGCTCATTGAATTCCCCAATTCAATTTTAGCACCTAAGGATTATGATTAGTGTTGGCAAAGGAAGCCAGTGGTACATGTGACGAATTATCACTTGATAACAAGGCAGTTGTATAAATTGGTGATGGATGGGATTCTAAGGAGATTCGTGATGGATTATTTGTGGATGATGGTATTACACAAAGTCACCATGAGAAAAATGTCACCATGTACAATACCAATTAAGTCAAGGGCATGATGGGCCATGAATCTAAAAGTTGAGGAAGGAGAAGACCCCCATTCTATAGGTACAATAATCAGTTTACCTAGAGGAGGTACTCAAACTATGGGTGCATGTTAGCAAGGATGATCAATTGAAATGATATGTGGAGTAGGTGCACTGATGGATTATGATATCCACGACCTCCCCTTGTTCCTTTAATTTTCCCTAGAAAAATACTCAAAACTAAGGAGGGACCAGACCATGCTCTTATCATTATTCAAGCCATTATTTAAATATGGGATCACCATTCTCCTGCATGTCCGATGCTTGGGGACTTCTCCAATGATAAGAAATTGTGTGTGGCTACTATTGTTGTGGACTCAAGTAGGTGGATTTGGCTAGAAATCCCTCTCAGTGAAAATAGTAGTCATGTTGTTACCAGATAGTCCTAGGATGGACAGGATGCCAATGATGCATTCACTACTAGATTTCAAGTACTATAAAATTGAACAGAGTCTCAGATCTCATTGAACAACCTTTGTGGTCATTTGTTGGACATTTATAAAATTATCTTACCTATCTTATCTTATATTATTTGATACTTCCTCTCACATACTTCACTCTCCTAGAGCTTCAAATCTTGCTCTGGTACCAAATGGTACAATCGAGGATATGGCATGCCCAATTAGTGAACCTTCCCTCACTTTTAGACTATGCATAGTGATCTACAACAAAACTATAACAGCATTGCCTATGATGAAAAAGCAGATGGTTGTTGGCAATATGTTAATACAGGTTGGCATTAATGGAATTAGCACTGATGTCAAATAGATGAGAATGGCACTGGTGTCAATTAGATGAGAGACATTGCCTATGATGAAATTTATGTCATTGTTGGATAAGGTAGTATGATGACAAAGAATATGGTTGGCACTCTGTTTTGAGGCACTTTGTTACTACATGGTTCAAAAAGAAAAAATAGATTTGAATAAACAAGGAAGATACTTGAACAAACAAAAATAGACTTGCATCTGTAGACTTGAAGGATGATCTCACAAAATAGAAGGATGTTGAGATTGGTATGTTACATAGAAGTATTACCATCCTTCATGATGCTTTCAGCAATTCCATGGCAGAACTTGAGAATATGAAGATTAAGGATGTATATAGATCACATTCTGAAGGGAATGTAATGGTAGTAACTAGTGGAAAAAGGTTAGAATCAAACATTTCTCAACCTCCGCAATCCACAGATCATGTTGATTTTAGTGCTAAATACAGTGTTGATATAGTTGAAAACTTATTGTTGGTTGTCAAAGACTTTGTACATATTATGTTACAGAATGATTGCCACTCGTTGGAGCTCAGTGTCGAGTAATTCTGAGCACGAGAGGCTTATGCAAAGGGAATACAAGAGGAGATCATATCCTTTCATGATGCCTTGTCATCCAAGAACCAAGAAGTGGAGGATCTTATTAAATCACTTGATGTAGTGGACTTGTAATTAGAGAATTTATCAAGTATATTACAGAGATGATGAAGGCGAGAATCGGAAACCGTCTAATCAAGAGATCAACGATGCTGATTAAATGACCTATTGAGTTTTAGTCCCACATTTCTTGTGTAAAACGATTTGTATGGGTTTATATACAATGTTGTCTCTAAACTATATCAACGCGGAGTAGGTATGGTGGGGGATCTAGGTGTTTGGACTCCATGAGAAGCTCACCAGCCTGGAGCCTTGGATGACCTGTCAGGCCCCCTACCTTTTGGTCAAAACGATAACGACCGTTGGATTTCCAATTAAAAAATGATCTCGTCCGCTCATTGAATTTTTTTTATTTATACAAACTGAGGGGGTATCGGTCATATGGGAAACTGTGGTCTTAAGATTTTTTGGATAATTCGGTTAGTGGAACCAATGTAAAGACTACCAGAATTAACCGGATTTTAGGCATAATTCCAAGTATGGTTGATCGCCAAATCCATTGCTAGTCGATTTAAAATCCAGGTGTTCGCCAATTTTAGTAAAACCCTGCACAACATTTAGACCGCTATAAAATGTTGAGAGTTGTGATAGTGACAAGGTCAAGATGAAGGAGGATCACACAAAGATATGTTGCACAATGATTACCCCAAGGAAGGTTGCCAATAATTTCTATAAGATATTCCAGAAGGATACTAATTATCATATTTAATTTAGAATAGGTTTCATTCTCATTACTAGTGGTCTTTATATAAAGAGAAAGAGAAAGCATTGGGTTCTTCAAATCAAAGGAATAAATTAAATAAAGTGGTATAAAAACCCTCCCTGTACCAATAATTAAAAGGATGAGTCGCATAGTTCACTCATAGGATACAAGGTAGATTCTTCGAACAATAAAAAAGACAACCTCGTATTTGACATGGGTATTATGCAGTTTATTTAGCTCCCATTTAGTGGCAGTTGCTTGATTCACCATGAGTGTATAATATGGAAATCTATTCTAGACAAGATAGTCATGTAAAAAAATCCAATTTTTGTATTTTCAATGAATTATCATCGAGGTTAGAAAGTTTCAATTATTGTAACTTATGATTATCCTAATTAAAGTTTTCCTTGATTAGTCTATGGTTCTATTACCTAAGGAAAGTCCGGTAACATTTTCAAATTGTAATCTTAACATACTCTAGGTCACATATTCTAAATAATCATTTTCAAGGGANCATCGTCATTTAACTTAAATTTGACTATTGGCCCAACTTGGGAAGGACCAAAGTGTTGAACTTATACATGAGCTATTTTAACATTATTTTTTATTAAGGTAATCCAAATGTGTTTATTCCCATCATTGAATACACTGGTCATTGGCTTAGGTATGATGGAGGAATAGTATATTTATTACACTGGATACAATTTGGGTAAATCCATTGATGTGCAATATAGAATTGGTTACTAGAGCAATTGTCCAAGTCCTATGGAAAGACAATAACATACACATTTGTTCTTGGCTTCTTAATTACATTTCATGCTTCAATTTGTTTTCTTGCACTATTGATGACACGTTTTGACAAAATTTAGGCGCATTCCTTGGCGTTTTTTGTGCCCATAATTGATTACATTAAGGGGATAAATAGGTGCTAAACTAGGTGTTGTTGGCACCCAATTTAGCGTCGACTCATATGTAGACATTTAAAAAAATGAAAATACCCGTGGGCAAGGGGACGAATATGCCCACTGATATGTAAAACCTAAAAAATGCATATATCCATGGGCAAGGAGACGAATTTGACATTTTGGAGGGGAAGAAATACAAAAAAACAAATTGGGAGTTTGTTATGGTGAATGGAGAAAGATTGTGACCTCTCCAACTAAATTCCCTTCTACATTTCGACTCCAACACGATTTGAGTGTTTTCCAGGGAGATTGGAGATAGAGCGTGGCAGTTCAAGTGAATTTCTTGTTGCATTTTGACTCCAACACGTTTTGGGTTTTTCTTAGGGAGACTCCAGCATGATTTGGATGTTTCCTAGGGAGAAGGGAGACTCAGTGTGAGCATACCAACTTATTTTCAAACTAGATTTGGACTCCAACACGATTTGGGTGTTTCCTAGGACGAACAGAGATAGGGTAAGACCAGAGCACGATTTGGGGGTTTCCTAAGGGCAAACTGAGATTTTCAGGTAAAACAATTACCAAATTTCACAATTCATTTACATATAAATTTCCTCATATTTTATGGTCTATCTGAGTTTGAAATTTGCTTATCTTTGTTAGAATAGGAAAAAAAATACCAGGAAGAAGAGAGAATAAATAACCACCTTCAAAAATTGTCACAAAGTCCACTTGCCCAAATCCCGACAGAAGAGATTTTCCCTATCTTGCTTAAAATGTCAAGTAGAGGGAATGAAACAAATTATATCCATAATGAGGTAAGTACTTCTCAATTTATAGATTTTTTATTGTCTCATTTTTATTTATTTTTTTTAATTATTTGTTTTTTAATGAAAATTTTAACACAAAAATAATATTTTATATATCTAGGGACATGAGATTGGCAAAGAGAAATATGCATTGGCTCCGATATTGGAGATAGAGGCCATAAAAAAACTTGATGGTGTAGACTTGAAAACGCTTGCAAAATACATAGAAAAATGATCCACTAAGACCCTTGAGACATTGCAAGCAAATCAACCTTGTGAAAGGGAATCAATTGATTCCCCAACCACTCTTGGATTGAGTAGAAAATCAAGGAGGAAATCATATACGATGACCTCTAAGATATGGAACAGAGAGCGGAGACCTCCAATTTCGAATCCACTCCTGGGACACAAACTTCATCCACCATGCCATGTTTTGGAACTTACATTGGGAACTATGATACAAGGATAGAATACAACATGGTTTCAGGTGAAATC
This sequence comes from Picea sitchensis, assembly GCA_010110895.2. Classification (NCBI taxonomy): domain Eukaryota; kingdom Viridiplantae; phylum Streptophyta; class Pinopsida; order Pinales; family Pinaceae; genus Picea; species Picea sitchensis. The sequence continues at coordinate 13,590 of SNQJ01S0167793.1, forward strand.
AAAATGTCAAATGTTGGGAAGGTTTTTTTTAACAGGTTGAAGGAATCATGCCTTTAATGGTTCAAAGACCATCTCCATTTTTTTTTCTCAAAGATACCAATGCACCTACATAAATCTGTAATTCATGACATGGAGTCTGAATTTGGCATAGGTTGGTGAGTAAAAAAGGTGAAAAGACAAATGTCTCAAAATTGCAAGAGATTTAGGTGCAATCAAACAAAGAAGATAAAAAAAATCTCGCTCAAGCTAAGGCTCAAAAAAAGGCCAATTGATGTCAGTATAAAAGTATGGAAAGAACTTTTCAAATCGTATAAGAAGTCAGATGCACAGAGGAAGTTTGGTGAGGAGAGTATCCAGGTATTTCAATTTGCTCATAATATTATATCAAAATTCTTAAACGATTTTTATATTTTATTTGTGCATAGTTCAATTGACTTACTTTATGTTTCAAGACAAAGCCTCCAAATCTAGGCTTGCAAAACTCCAAGCCATGCATCATAGTGGCCAAAACAGTTTACAAGCCTTGATCTGCACCTTTGTAAGTATTTTTATTATGTGAACTGTTTTTTTTTTTCCTAGAAAAATTAAATGATTACGTATTTATTAGTTTAACTAGTCCATGTGCCATGTTTTGACAGGAAGAAAAATATGGTCATCATCCAACTTATTTTGAAAAATAAATGTTACAAAATAAAAATTGGACCGACTTTGTAATATGGATGGAGAACGAGGTATCAATAGTATTGAAGGATCCCTTGCCTTGTTTTTCCCTAGTTTTTGTCAATGGCTCCCGGTTTGGGCATCCTTGTCATTTATTTCCTTTGAATATTATGAAATTTTGGAATGTTCCTTTCAATTTATGGATTTTGGAAATACTAGCCCTTGTTTTGTGGCTTCTGATAACAAACACAGTTTGCCTAGCAGGGCTTTTCCACTTTTGTTTAATTTATTTATATTTTCCTACTATTTGGATAAGTTGGATTCTCATCCAACATTCATAGGGCCTTCTTTCCCTTGGACCTTCTCTAACATAGTTGTTTTTCACTAATATATGGGTGATAACTTCATCATCCATCTTACAAAGTGAACACATGCCAAGCCCTTGGTTACTTCTCCTTTGCAAATGATCTCAAAGAAGTAACTTGTCTCTCAACACTAGCCACATATAAACATGTGTCTTCATAGGAGATCTAATACTCCAAAGGGGCTTCCACCACAATGATTTTGTCTTGTTTTGCATTACATAACATAGTATTGTACCATATCTTTTCAATCTATTATCTTAGAATAGGATTCTTGGACCAAACCAAACTATATTTCTCATCCCTAATCCTTACATGAATATGAGATAAAGTTGCACATAACATTTCCATTGCGCTAAATTTCTCTTGCAAATCCTAAGAATACCAATACCATACAAATACAATACCATACCAATACCAATACCAATACCAATACCATACCATTACATACCAATAACAACACCAATACCAATACCATAACATTGCATACCAATACCAATACCATTGCATGGTAATGGTATGCATTGGAAATGATATGCATACCAATGCCATACCAATACCATACTATACTATACCAATACCAATACCAATACCATACCATTACATACCAATAACAATACCAATACCAATACCATTGCATGGTAATGGTATGCATTGGAAATGATATGCATATCAATGCCATACCAATACCAATACCTTACCAATATCAATACCATACTATACCATACCAATACCAATACCATACCATACCAATACCAATACCATACTAATATCAATACCATACAAATACCGATACCATACCATACCATACCAATACCAATACCATACCAATACCAATACCATACTAATAGAAATACCATACTATACCATTCCATACCAATACCAATACCAATCCCATACCATACCAATACCAATATCAATACCATACCAATCCATACCATTGCATACCAATACCAATATCATTGCATACCATTGCATGGCAATGATATGCATACCAATACCATACCAATACCAATACCAATACCAATACCATTGCATACCAATAGCAATACCTTTCCATACCATTGCATGACAAAGGTATGCATTGGCAATGATGTGCATACCAATTCCATACCAATATCAATATTGGTATGGTATTGTTATTGGTATGCCATTGGTATACCAATACCAAGTATTGGTCTACCATATCATTGTCAATATTGGTATGGTATACCATACCAATATTGGCAATGATATGCATACCAATACCATACAAATACCAATACAATACCATACAATACCAATACCAATACCAATACCATAGCCAAAAATGCCCGACAGAATGATCTTGAAAATCGACCTCATCTTCAGAAATTGCACTATGCCTCATTGACCAAAACTCTAGTGCCGAAGATACTCCAACAAATGGTTTTTTGATCAATAGAATGATAGCGTAGGGGCCCCACTAGCTGAAAAATGGTGCTCTTAATCTAATGCAACTGACGATTCATGCATCTGAGTCCCGGTTTGAGTTTTATTGCGAGTTTTAACTCGCCTCCTCAAGCCATTTAGAGACATGTGGTCAATTTGGTCTAGAGGCATAAAATCCAAACCGAGTAGCATAACAGGCTTCCTTAAGCTCTGAAAAGTCTATTTGGCCAAGGCCCACATGACTACACTAGCCAAAAAGACCCGACACAGTGTTCTTGAAAATCGACCGCCTCTTTAGAAATTGCACAATGCCTCATTGACCAAAACCCTAATGTTAGAGATACTCCAAAAAATGGTTTTACGGTTGAAGGAATGATAGAGTAAGAGCTCCAATAGTTGAAACCCATTGCTATGGATCCAATGCAACTGACGGTTCGTGCATCCGAGTCTTGGTTTGAGTTTTATTGATAGTTGCAACTCGCCTCCTCGGGCCATTCAAGGACATGTGGCCAAATTGGTCCAGGGGCATAAAATCCAAACCGAATAGCATAATCGAGTTTCGTAATCTCTCGCAAGTCTGTTTATCCAATTTCCATGTGAATACACTAACAAAAAATGCTCGACAGAGTGTTCTTGAAAATCAAACTCATCTTCAGAAATTACACTATGCCTCGTTGACCAAAACCCTAGTGTCGGAGATACTACAACAAATGGTTTTTCTATCGACGGAATGATAGCATAAGGGCCCCACTAGCTGAAACCCAATGCTCTTAATCCAATGCAACTAATAGTTCATGCATATGAGTCTCGGTTTGATTTTTATCGAGAGTTGCAACTCACCTCCTCAAGCCATTTAAGGACATGTGGTCAATTTGGTCTGGGGGCATAAAATCCAAACAGAGTAGCCTAACGAACTTCCAAAATCTCCTGCAAGTCTATTTGGCCAAGGACCACGTGACCACACTAGCCAAAAAGACCCGAGACAGTGTTCTTGAAAATCAACCTCCTCTTCAAAAATTGCATTATTCCTCATTGACCAAAACCCTAGTGTTGGAGATACTCCAACACATTATTTTTCGGTCGACGGAATGATAGGGTAGGAGCCCCAGTAGTTGAAACCAGGTACTCCAGATCCAATGCAACTGACGATTCATGAATCCAAGTCTCGGTTTTAGTTTTATCGATAGTTACAACTCGCCTCCTCAAGTCATTCAAGGACATGTGGCCAATTTGGTCTGAGGGCATAAAATCCAAATCAAGCAGCATAACATAGTTCTGTAAGCTCCCACAAGTCGGTTTGGACAAGTTCCATGCAAGTGCACTAGCCAAAAACATCGGCATAGTGTTCTTGAAAATCGACCTCATCTTCAGAAATTGCACTATGCCTCATTGACCAAAACCCTGGTGTCGGAGATACTCCAACAAATGGTTTTCTGGTCGACGGAATGATAGCGTAGGGGGCCCACTAGTTGAAATATGGTGCTCTTAATCCAATGAAACTGACGAGTCATGCATCTGAATCTCGTTTTGAGTTTTATCACAAGTTTCAACTTGCCTCCTCAAACCATTTAGAGACATGTGGTCAATTTGGTCCAGGGGCATAAAATTCAAACCGAGTAGCATAACAGACTTCGTTAACCTCTGAAAAGTTTGTTTGGCTAAGGCTCACATGAATACACTAACCAAAAATAACCAACATAGTGTTCTTGAAAATCAACCTCCTCTTTAGAAATTGCACAATGCCTCTTTGACCAAACCCTAGTGTTGAAGATACTCCAACAAATGGTTTTCTGGTGGAAGGAATGATAGAGTAAGAGCCCCAATAGTTGAAACCCAGTGCTACGGATCCAATGCTACTGGCGGTTTGTGCATCTGAGTCCCAGTTTGAGTTTTATTGATAGTTGCAACTCTCCTCCTTGGGCCATTCAAGGACATGTGGCCAATTTGGTCCAGGGGCATAAAATCAAAACCGAGCAGCATAATGGAGTTTCTTAATCTCCAGCAAGTTTGTGATCTAAAAATGAAGAAGAATTGAAATACTTAAAATTATTTGCAATGTAAATGTTATGTGTTTAAAGCAAAAGGATCAGTTTGAAACACATAGATTAAGGGATTACTTATGAAAAATACACATAGACAGCAGCATAATCAATGAACATAAGAACATAAAGACATCAATTGATAAAGGAGTTCACCCCTCTCTTGGGCTACATCTCCTGGTCCATCTTCCAATGGATCATTATTATTCATTGCTCAAAAGTGCTCAAAAACATGTCTTACAATGCTAAAACTGACAAACCGACTGCTCCAATGGCTTCAGAACGTCCAAAAACCCCTGTCTGGGCTCTTTCGACACCTCAATCGGTCGAAAAACGAAGAAGTTAGGCCTCCTGGAAGTCTCCCCCTTCAAGCTTGTTGTCTTTGCATCTACAAATTGCACCCTCGTCAAATGAACCTGGCACACACGCAATATAAAGCGTGAAAACCCAGCACCGGGTCCAACCGCGCCAATGGTGCAAACCGTAGGATGGTTAAGGGCGTGCCAACCCCTAACCGCCTAGCACCTAGGCGTATGAGAATCATGTGACCGCGTGCATTGGTAAAAGGGCTAAACGGTTGAACTGTTCTAACTTCCTGCGCACTTAACTAGGGTCATATGAAATGTCGGCATATAACCATGTGCCAAAGTGTTAACTGTTCAAACCACTTCCAAAACCCGCGTGTTGCATAGAAACCGCGCACATATATATACAATGGCCATATGAAATGACTATACGACCATGGGCCGGGGCTAAGCCTCGGCCCGACTCCCGCACATATGTACAATCATGTGATTTTAAAAACAATGCAAACAATTATATGTTAAGTCACATAGTGTGGGCATATTGGTCGGTGATCTTTGTTAGATCTTTACGCCTGTGAGGAGGTCCGAGGCTCGAACCCCACAGACTCCAATACATTTTAACATATCAACCAATCAACCAATGTCGGGGTGCCACGTGGCAGCCCATGATTGGGCCACGTGGCACCCAATCATTGACTAGAA
>SNQJ01S0167794.1:5743-20848 GCA_010110895.2 Picea sitchensis
CATTTTCTTTTAGATTGTCCATCCTATACCCATATTAGATCTCATTTTCAAAATATTTGTCACACTACCAACCTTCCTAACCTCTTAACTCAACAAAAGTACAGTGATCTTGGAAAGCTTCTCTTAATGCTTTTCGAGCACAGAGACAAAATTCTAAAGAATCGCAAGTAATCACTTACCCTCTTAAGGTCTGATAAACCAATTCGGTCTTAGTGGATATTAATCATCATCATCAATAAATTACAAAACTGACTTAAAATATATAATTAAAAAATAAAAATTCCAAGAAATTTTGTTTTTATACTCCATGATTTCTAGATACTTTTAGAACTACCTTAAAATATTATACAAATATTTCAATAAAAAAAAATTAAATAAAACATAGGATAAAGATGAAACGAGCTAATTCTTTTAGAAGGTATCATTTTTCCTTCGAGGAACCTTGTTTTCCACTAATTTTATCGGTAAAGTTGTATAATCATAATTTGTTCTATATTCATACGGGTTATTAAAGAATTATAACCTATAGTTAATGTCTCTTGTTTTTATATTCATACGGGTTATTAAAGAATTATAACCTATAGTTAATGTCTCTTGTTTTTAAATTATTTGTTGTGTAGTGGTTGACTAGTTACCATGTAAATATGTACGTGAATATCAATGGGCAATAGTTTTTAGGATTTAAAAAATCTTCTTATTTTCTTTCTTTACATTGTTATAAAATTAAAACTAAATTAATTATAAAAAGATGATTATCCAAATATACATATCTAATCTACTTTATAATAATAAAATGTACATCCTCTTTTATGAACCTAAATTTATGATTTACATGAACATCATAATCATAAGTTGACTAGGGTGTTTGAAAGGATATTATTATTAAATTAAGTATAATATTCTAAGTGATTAATTGAGTTAAAAAAATCATGTAAATAAGTATGTAGGTGAATAGTCTATTAAAAGTATACAATTTTTATTAAAATATAAGTAAATTTTATGTAAAAATAAGTTGATTTTTCAAAGAGAAAATGGTCAATTTCTTAATATATTTTTTGAAAAAAGGGCAAAAAATAATTAATTGAAAATACATTCTTATTCACGATCGGCCAAATTTATGAATTACATCAACATCACAACATGACATCAATAAGAGGCCTTAACAATAACTCTACTTAATGCACTCAACCAATGTTTACTAAGATTTTTGTCACGTAAATGTATCTCTTTTTGTTTTTTATTAACATTTCCATAGACACATATATGACTATGTATGATGTGCAACATATTAAAGGTAAACACAAATACTCTCTAAAGAAGATGACTATCCAAGTACATATATGAGATATACATTACGATAATACATTTTGCACCCTCTCTTGTGGACTAAATATATGACTTATGTGAATATCACATTAAGCCATCTATAAGAGGCATTGATAATAACTCTACTTAATGTGACAAAACATGTTCACTAAAATCTTTATGATATAGATGTTTTTTTTTTATATAATCGCTTGGTTGTTGATGACCATTGCAAAGGATTGATCCACTCATAGTGAATCTTGAATCTTGCAGGTTTGTTTTGCTTGGAACATTTATCTGATGGTTGATTCTTCTTTCCACAATGTTGACAAGGATGGAGATCATAATATTGATCTTCCATGTGACCAGTGCGATTACAATGTTGGCACTTAATGTTTTGATGCACAACTCGAACGGGTGAAGTTAAAACTTCTTGAAGGAATCCAACACTTTGGAATGGATTGAAGGAATCCTTGATTTGGTTGATCGTAGCTTGCTCATCATAGTAAAAGTTGAGCTTTGTGGGGACCAAGTGCTATACCACCTCCGTGGTGTCAAAGAAAGGTGGAAAATATGGTCAAAGTAGTTCCACATTTAATACCGAGTGTAAGCCAAGGAAAGGTGGGATACTCAATTCAAAAGCACTCTCACACACAACCTTGGTGATGGTGTAATGTCCATATCAAAATGGTCTAAGCTTCATGTTGGGCACCAAGGGCCCATGATTCTCTCTTCCTACAAGTGTAACCTTATCACTAACCTAAAACTTGTATGAAACCTAATGTTGATCATGTCCTTGCTTGTACTTGACATTGGTTTTCTACAAAATACAATAAACTTGAACTTGTTGGATGTGTTGAATTTGTTCAACAAATTTGGCTTCTGTGCATGCCTTGGTTTGAGCATGGGAAGACTCTTCCTGTATTGATGAAATAGGTAGAGCTATGTCAATTGGAGCCAATGACCATAACCCGATGTACCCTTAAAAAGGGTTATGGCCAATATAACTATGAAGGAATCTATTATAGCTATGTTGAACATAAGGAAGACTTTCATCCCATGTACATGGATTCTTGGAGTTGTACATTCTAAGGATATGCACAACCATCATTTTTTACTATCTCTATCTATCCATCATTCTAAGGGTCGAAGGAAATTAATTTGGTTATATTGATGTCCATCATTGACCACAAGCTAGACCAAAAATTAGTAAGGAACATATTGTTTCTATCTGGAACAATAGTTTGTGGTAGCCCAAAATGAACCCAAATGTGCTCGAAAAAGAATGTCACCTATGTATCATTATCCTCCTTAGATACCTCACTAATACTTCATATTATCCCCTAGATACGCTACGTCTGCTATGATACTCTTCTTATAAAATACCAAAATGACCATCTTAGAAAACTAATCATACAAAATCATATCATACCACTCTTATTGTTATAATTTTTGCTTATAAAAATTTTAAATGCTTCTTTAATTATTATTATGATCTATAAACTTTTGAGTATAATAGAGAAGTAAAGAAACTAGTTTATGCGTTCCTCATTGTGAGAATATTTCTTATAATAATTTATAATGAAAGTGGATAAGGAGTCGGGGTTGAATTCCTAGGAGGGAGCGCATAAATAAACTAAGATTTGGTTAATCATAAATTTAAGTGGAAAGTGGTATCTGTTATCATTATCCTCCTTAGATACCTCACTAATACTTCATATTATCCCCTCGATACGCTACGTCTGCTATGATACTCTTCTTATAAAATGCCAAAATGACCATCTTAGAAAACTAATCATACAAAATCATATCATACCACTCTATTTTTATAATTTTTGTTTATAAAATTTTAAATGCTTCTTTAATTATTATTATGATCTATAAACTTTTGAGTATAATAGAGAAGTAAAGAAACTATTTTATGCGTTCCTCATTGTGAGAATATTTCTTATAATAATTTATAATGAAAGTGGATAAGGAGCCAGGGTTGAATTCCTAGGAGGGAGCGCATAAATAAACTAAGATTTGGTTAATCATAAATTTAAGTGGAAAGTTGTAAGGATGTTAAAATTATGGATAATAGCTATTGACTTCCTCGGAATATATATATATATATATATATATATATATATATATATATATATATATATATATAATGTTATGTTATGTTATGTTATGTTGTTATGTTATGTTATGACTATATATATATCAAAATTGATTGATAGATGTTTATGTTATTAGTTATGGGGTGTTTGGGTTTAACATCATTTCATAATAGAATACGAGATGCAAAATCATTATTGATTATTGTTTATTATATTAGTTAATTAATAATTATATATAAATATAATAACATAATAATATATATAGTGATTTTATGAGTATTATATAGAAAATAATATTTAAGTATAAGTTTTTAAGTTTTTAAAGATATAAGTTATAGTGATGATGATGATGATTAAAGTTTTTAAAGATATAGGTTATAGTGGTGGTGGTGGTCGCGATGGTAGTGATGATGATGATGATGTCCACTAAGACGATGATGATGATGATGATGATGATTGAAGTTTTTAAAGATATAGGTTATAGTGGTGATGATGATGATGATGATAATGATGATGATGATTATGATGATGATGATGATGAACGTCCATTGAGACCACAATGATGATGATGATGAACGTCCACTGAGACCAAATTGGTCTATTGGACCTTAAGAGGGTAAGGGATTACTTGCATTCTTTATAATTTTGTTTATGTGCTCGAAAAGCATTAAGAGAAGCTTTCCAAGATCACCATAGTTTTGTTGAGTTAAAAGGTTAGGAAGGTTGGTAGTGTGACAAATATTTTGAAATTGAGATCTAATTTGGGTATAGGCTCGACAATCTAAGAGAAAGTGCTTTTCAACTTCAACCTTTTTAGTGTCACAAAGGTGACACACTCTTTCATCCCATGGCGTTTTAGGAATTGACCAACGCCTAGTTTCACTATGGATCTCGTGAGAATTTGTTCTTATCTTAGCAAAGCTATTTTTTTCTTTACACTTGTCAAAACAAAGAGACAATTTTGATCTTCTAGATTAGTGTTTATTACATCCTTATAATACCTTAATTTTATTTTTTCCTCTAACTCTTTATCACACCACATTTTCTCCTTGAATTTTGATTTAATCATATTTTTAATAGTATCCTTATTCTGCAAAATGATGTCTTCCATGATTCCCCGATAGCTTAAGCAAAGATTGGTCATCTTTATGCCATCTTCGCTTGAGTCAAAGGTGGTTACCATTGGATTTTCAAGCAAGTTTAGGAAGCCTCTTGTCTTCCATGTTGTTTATATTGTTCTTGTACATTAAGTATTTAGTCATAGTCATGCTCTCAATAGGGAAAGGCTCAACTATGATTTTCATGATCAACTAAATTTATTAAGCAATAAAATTAAATATTTTTTTATAATTAAATATGATAAAAATAAAAAATAATTATTTTAATTAAGTTAAAAATTAAATAATAAATTACAAAACCGACTTAAAATATATAATTAAAAAATAAAAATTCCAATAAATTTTGTTTTTATACTCCACCATTTCTAGATACTTTTATTACCACCTTAAAATATTATACAAATATTTCAATCAAAAAGATTTAAATAAAACATAGGATAAAGATGAAACGAGCTAATTCTTTTAGAAGGTATCCTTTTTCTTCGAGGAACCTTGTTTTTTTTACAATAGAAAATTTCTCCATATATTATATATGTAGTTCTCACAATTACATCAAAATACAGAATATTCTTCACCTACCAAAGATTTTGTCTCCAAAATATCAAAATACAGAATATTCTTCACCTACCAAAGATTTTGTCTCCAAAATATCAAAATACAAGATAGATGGATCTGATCCAATATCCCATAAAGGCTTACATCTATCAAAAAAAGATAAAGTCCTATAGCCTCAGAAAAAATAATGGCATATTCCCATCACCTACAGCTGCCAAACTCAAAAGGTGGCCCGTAGAACTGATATGACCACAAGAAGAATGGATAGAAACCGTCACATTGTCTCCCTTCAGTTATATAGACAAAGAGTACGAGGGGGGGCCTCCTGGCCATCCTGCCAAATGCGGAAATGAAGCTTACCTTTGGGAATATGAAGAGCAAGTTTGGGTTGAGTATCTGCCTCCATATTTTCCTCCCTATAGATATGATCAAATTTTATTACGGGGAAATACTGGATCAATTCTCTGATCTTCTTCTTCCATCCTATGAGATTAGCCACGTTTATGTTGCATGCCTGGTTGGCCCAGTGCATTATGACCTTTGAGTCTCCTAAAATGTGTAACTACAAATAATTTAATCTCTGAGCTAAAGTTAAAGAGTCCCACAAGCCTAAGAGTTTCGCCCTGGTATTAGAGCCTCTGCCACCATTAAGAGTCCATTTAATGAGAGAATTACCTGAGATTTTAATAATGCCTCCTACGCCACTATGGAGACCTTTACCCTGTGACGCTCCATCAAACCAACAAGTTGTATCCAGAAAAAACTCGGGGTTCTTCTTGATCTTATGCTGAACCCGATTTATTACAACTTTGCTAGAGTTGTCCACCATGATTTCTATTAGAAATATGACCCTCTTCAAAGTCAGCGCCATCAATTCAAATATGCATATGTTTCTTTCCATCCATAAATTCCAGCATACTACAACTGGGAGAGCTTTATACACTTGTTCCTTCTTTATCCATTCCTCGACGCAAGTGCTTACAGTTTTCCCCTCCTATAAGGTAATTAAATTGTAGTGCTTGTATAACTCCTTCCAAAGGTCGCGGGTGAACCAACAGTTAATAAATAGGTGAACGATTGATTATACTTCTTTGAAGCATAGAGAGCATCGACCCGGCCCGATCCACCCCCTTCTTTTGAGTATGTCCCAAGTGAGGGTCTTATCCTCGACAACCAGCCAAAAAAATAGTTTAAGCTTGTAAGCCAAATCCCAAGTCCAAAATTGATTTCACCATCTCGGGAGCTGTTGGATCCATATCCTGGCAGCTACTACATTATAAACATTATTTGTTGTGAGAGTTCTCGATTGATCTCCGCCCATCCAAAGTAGTCTTTCCTCACCTTGAAAGAGGTGAATCCTCGATCCACAGAGTTCCCTCGTATAGAAAGTCCATTCCATAGCTAAAGGTCACTGGTCTTCCATGTATCAAGTATCATACCCCGAGCATCCTTCTTTTTCGCTTGATAAAGGTAGAGAATCTGATGATTCCTCAAAACCGTAAGCAGCTCCTGAGAAAGAAGGGATAGGTTCCCAAAACCAAGAATCATATCCATGCCAACCAGAATTGTAGTACCACCTCTAGGCATCCAGCTCAACCAATGTGCTAAAAGAGGTAGTGATTTTAAGAGGTTCTTCCAGAAAGGAGAGGCCTGTGGTTGGATAAACTGTGTCGATCTAAACCACGTATCCACCAAGGTGTAAGGAAGGTACTTATCCTTAACTACACGGTGCCAAATCTCATCCACTGTTAGTACTTTCCACAGGGAGTTTGCAGCAAGAGCGCGGCTGGAAAGATAAGGGTTTTTTAGTCCCCAACCCCCCAAGCGTTTGGGTTTCTCTAACAGGCTCCAATTACAAACATGAATACTATGTTTTTTACGTCCTCCTGACCAGAGGAAATCATAAATCAGTTGCCTAATTCTGGTAAGTACAGAGGAGGGTACCGCTGCCAGGGACATCCAATAAACCGCCTGAGATTCCAAAATTGAATTAGACAAGATGCAACGACCTCCCAAGCTCAACCAACGATTGCACCAATGCTTGATTCTTTTTTCAAACTTAACGATCAGCCACCGCCACTCATCAAAATTTGAATTTCGAGCTTTAATAAAGTACCCCAGGTACTTGAAACCAAAATTCAAGTCCATAAAGTTGTAGTTGAAAAAAGTTTTTAGGTTGGTTAGTACATCATCATCTATTCCCAGGTGGTGGAAAATCGATTTTTCTCCATTTATTTTCAAGCTCGATGTGCTACAAAACTGATCTAGAATGTGCTTCACCAACTTCCATTCTTCAATGGATGCCTTTGTCATTATGAGGACATCATCTATGAGGTTTGAGATGTAAAATATTGATCACCCAAGAGAACTTTACCCCTGCTCCTATCTCTTTTTCAAAAGGATGTTGAGGCTTTCCATTACCAAAATAAATAAAAGAGGCGAAAGGGGACATCCCTGACAGAGTCCTCGTTCACTGTTGAAGAAAGTCAAAGGGCTAAAGCCAGTTTGAGATAATCAAAGGGCTAAAGCCAGTTTGAGCCAGTACTAAGCCAAGTTAATCCCAACTTACGCAGTCATACGCCTTCTTCAGGTCCAATTTTAATATCAAATCCTTCTGGTTTTTTGAGTGGATGTTATGAATGCACTCATGAGACGTTCCCACCGCGTCCAGGATTTGTCTTCCCTTTAGGAATCCAAGTTGTTCAATGGCCAGGTCCTTGGAAAGAATCGATCTGATTCTGATAGCGATTTCTTTGGAAATGATCTTGTAACAAAGATTGCACAATGCTATGGGTCGGAAATCCCCAAAATTCTGAGGCAAGTTCTCCTTTGGGATCAATACCATAAAAATTGAGTTTATGGCTCGCATAACCTTACCATGCCTCCTGGTGTATTCTACCATTCTAAGTAAATCATCACCAACTGTATCAAAAAACTGGGTGAAAAATTCCATGGTCCAGCCATCCGAGCTCGGGCTTTTGTCTTTGGAAAAAAGCCTTAGAATTTCCCAAATCTCCTATTTTGTTACAGGCATCTCTAATAATTTGTTGTCCTCTTTTGTCATGAACTGAGGGTACTGGTTGGAAAGGTTTGCTTGATTAGTCAGATCATATGCTCCATCCACAACATAATGTTGTTTAAATCACCTAGTCGCCTCCACTTTAATTTCCTCCTGGCCTCTCACTGTCTGACTGTTTCCTGCCTCGATTTCCCATATATGCTTCTAGTTCCTCCGCGCACTTGAATAATTGTGAAAAAAACTAGTGTTGCGGTCGCCACACTTGAGCCATATAGCACGACCTTTTTTCCTCCAAAGTTCCTCTTCCACCCTAAGTAGTTCAGTTCGGTCACCTTCCAATGATTTTAATCGGGCTTCAGTAGCCAGATCAAAACCTTCCTTCGGCATCACCACAAATTCCCTGTTGATTTCCTGCTCCAAAGATTCCAGTTTATAAATTTTTCCCTGTCTAGTGTTGCATGCCCACTCCTCAATCCTAGCCTTTAATACTCGGAGCTTCCAAGCCAATCTAATTTGTGGGTCCAGTTCCTCCAAAAATAGGGGATCTCCCCATACTGCAATCACAATCTGCCTAAAGTCCAGCTCTGTCATCCAAGTAGGATTTAGTTTAAAAGGAAAGGCCACCCTAGATTGAGTAAAGTCCAGTTGTGAAACGATAGGGACGTGGTCCGATATGAACGACAACTCAACCCACGAGTGATATCTACCAACTGCAGATAACAGCTCCTCTGCAACAAGTATGTGATCCAAGTGCTTTGCAATATAAGAATTACATGCTCTTCCATTCTGCCAGGTCAGAATCAAGACATCCAACGCAACATATACCAATGAGTTTTCCTTAAAAAGATCCATAAAGAAAGTTTCCTGACGATCCATATGTGTCGCAAAGCCCCGAATTTCATCTACCTCTGTAGTGAGGTTCAAATCTCCTGTAATGACCAAACTTTTAGAAGCAAGTATCCCTCCAGATTTCAATCGATTCCAAAATGAAATTCTATCAATATTGGGACCGTAAACATTAAGAAAATCTCTGCCTGCAAACAGAAGTAGGTAAAACAACGAGAATCGAGGAGGTTTTGTCAGACAAGGAGGCCAGGTGTAGAGTCAATCAGTCTCCCAGGATAGAAGAGGTTTGTGCAAATCCCCATTAATAAATGCACTCTTTAATACCTCAACAATCAAAGGAGTGTATGTCCCATCTCGTGACTCCAAAACTTTAAGAAAACAAAAAAAGCGGTAAAGAAAGTAGCCAGGGAGTGAAAACCAGAAATCTCTTCACCCTGGAGGAGGGATAAAACGTAATGAGTAACGCCCTCCAAAAATCATGGTTAATCTAGTTCTGTAAATCGGGGGAAAACCATACCTAAAGTGATGTAAAGCATGCTAAAAACCAACCCCAACCGAAGAAAACCATGCTCCAAAGCGCCATTGGAGGAACCTTGTTTTCCACTAATTTTATCGGTAAAGTTGTATAATCATAATTTGTTCTATATTCATACGGGTTATTAAAGAATTATAATCTATAGTTAATGTCTCTTGTTTTTAAATTATTTGTAATGTAGTGGTTGATTAATTACCATGTAAATATGTATGTGAATATCACTAGGGAATAGTTTTTAAGATTTTAAAAATTCATCCTTTCTTTACAACATTATAAAATTAAAACTAAATTAATTATAAAAAGATGATTATCCAAATATACATATGTAATCTACTTTATAATAATAAAATTTACATCCTTTCTTATGAATCTAAATTTATGATTTACATGAACACCACAAGTTGACTAGGGTGTTTGAAAGGATATCAATATTATACTAAGTATAATATTTTAAGCGATTATTTGGGTTAAAAAAAAATCATGTATGTAAGTATGTAGGTTAATGCACATGGAAGTATGACAGGTGGTTGGAAATCAGGCCACGACTTGGCACTTCCACTCGAGTTAGTTGTGGAGTGGGACGGCTACTGTTTGGAACTCACTCGAGTGGACATCCATCTCCAAGCAGCGGAAGATCACATCCTCTGGGTAGGCGCGGATAGATCGGGCCTCATCTCAGTTAAGAACATTTACACAGCAATCAGTAACACAATCTGGCATAATAATATATCTGGATAACGCTTGAATATCTGGACCTGGAAACTGCCACTCAAAATCAAACTCTTTAACTGGCTAGCTGTTGAAAATAAAATCCCCACCTGGGATAGCCTCCAAAGCAAAGGTTGGTCAGGCCCTAACCTAGGCCAGCTTTGTTACAAGGATGAAGAATCAATCCTTCATCTTTTCACACAGTGCCACTTCACTCGCCAAGTCTGGAATAAAATTTCACTTGACCAACACATAACTACAGCTTGGATTGGGAGGTTACATGACTGTCTTGACTATTGGACATCCATCGAGTGCAGCTATAAACATCTTCCACTTTTGGTTAACTGGTTTATTTGGCTGGCCAGAAACACTAATATTTTCGACAACAAATCCTCTACTGCAAACTTGGTCACTTCTAAAACTCTTGTCTTGTTCCAAAATTGGAAAGACATTCACCCAACCATTGGGGAAAAAAAGACATTAATTGTCCCTTGCATTGTTAAGGACACCCCCACGGGAAGGTTTGATGGCACAACACATCGCAGTGGAATATTGTGTGGTGCCGGTGGTCTTATTAGAACAAGTAAAAACTCCTTTTTCAGATGGAATTTCTGTTGTGGCCCGAGAACCAACACAAGGGCCGAGCTTTTGGGGGCCTGGGCAACTCTTAACTTGGCCAAAATTCTAAACATTAAACACCTACAACTGATCTGTGATTCCAGAGTTATCATTGATTGGATGAACCACATTGGAAAGCTCCACTCGATTTCTCTTCTAGCTTGGATGGACCGCATCATAACCATAGAATACCATTTCAAGAAGCTCATTTTCACACATGCCTCCTAAGATTTCAATAGGGAAGCAGACCTGTTATCTAAGACAACACTACAGAAAAAAGCAGGCATGATCACCTACAATCAATGGTTGGATGGCCATGAGGGTCCCACACATGTTATCAAAATATTTTAGGACTTGAGGCACTGGTCTCTGATGGGTTTTTTCTTCCAGTATTTCATCCTTTTCTGGCGCATTTGTATCATCATAACTGACTTTCTCTTGTAATCAAAAATACCTATTCTTTGTAGCTCTGTTCTTTCACCTACGCATTGGTTGGTAGACCAATTGTAGGAGAAATATTTTCCCTGCCAATCTTTTTCCTTCTCCTTCGATGTAACTGTTGAGAGAACATATTATATTTTATAATATAATTGAGTAATTTTTTCTCCTGGGAAAAAAAGTATGTAGGTGAATAGTCTGTTAAAAGCATACAATTTTTATTAAAATATAAGCATATTTTATGTAAAAACAAATTGATTTTTCAAAGAGAAAATGGTCAATTTCTTAATATTCATGATCGACCAAATTTTTTACTTACATCAACATTACAACATGCCATCAATAAGAGGCCTTAACAATAACTCTACTTATCACATCATGTCATCAATAAGAGGCCTTAACAATAACTCTACTTAATGCACTCAACCAATGTTCACTAAGATCTTTGTCATGTAGATGTATCTTTTTATTATTATTATTGACATTTCCATAGACACATATATGACTATGTGTGATGTGCAACTTCTTAAAGGTAAACAAAAATACTCTCTGAAGAAGATGACTATCCAAATACATATATGAGATATACTTTACGATAATACATTTTGCACCCTCTCTTGTGGACTAAATATATGACTTATGTGAATATCCCATAAGCCATCTATAAGAATCCTTGACAATAACTCTATTTAATGTGACAACAAATGTTCACTAAAATCTTTATAATATATATATTTTTTTTATATCAACTTCTTTATAGACTTAACATATATATTAACATAATTTACATAATTTCTTAATCTTTATAATATAGATGTTTATATATATATATATATATATATAAACCTCTTTATAAACATAACATAATTTGCACCATTTCTTATACACTTAATGTTTATTACTTATGTGAGTGTCACATCAAATCATCAAAAAGGCCTTGACAATAACTCTATCTACTTAATGTGAAGAACAAATTATTACTAATATATTTTCCATATAGATGTAAACCCCCTCTCTATACATATAATATTTTACCTACAACATTATCTTTGTCTTTATCTTGAAGGTAAATATTAAAGTACATAGATTTAACATTTTACCTACAACATTATCTTGAAGGTAAATATGAAAGTACATAGATTTACTCTTTAAAAAGATGACTACCCAAATACATATATGAAATCTACTTTATAATAATAATTTTTTCATTACCCATTATAAGCTTAATTTATGACTTAAATTAACAACCCATCAAACCATCAATAAAAGGTCTTAACGGTAACTATACTAAATGTATCCAACAGATGTTCACTAATTTATTTATTTTTGTCATATCAGTACATTTTTCTTTTCTTTTTAATAAACCTCTCTTTAAACTTATATATCACTATACAAATTTTACAACATATACAATCTACTTTATAATAATAATGATAAGTATTTTATCTTCTATTATGAATCATGACATACATGAATCTAATTTATGACACACATGAACATTGCAATAAGCCATCAATAAAATGTCCCAAAAATAACTCTATTTAATATATTCAACAAATGTCCCAAAAATAACTCTATTAAAATCTTCTACTCTCGAGGGTTCTAGAACGGGAGCCGAACCAGTCGAGTTTTTTGAAATGGAAAAATGGCGGGAACTCACATAGCATGAAGTTGAACCACTCGAGAGGACTCGAGGGTTCCAACATCCCTGGGTTGGTATAATAAACCGTTCACAAGCTGATATTAACAAGAATGTTGATATGAGAGCTACTAGGCAGAAGCAACGTGATTATTTTAAAACCGATCCCGAGTATAGACACTACACTTTTAACGCATAGGATGCCCACTGTTATGGACAGTGAGCCCGAAGCATGCTAGGTTTAACTCGCGCTCCAGAAACGGACGAAGATTATGACAGTGGCCTCAGGAGATATCGGGACGTTACCATTCGGGTGATGATTGAGGCGTTACCATTCACGAGATGCTCGTCGGTGGTGGTGCAGAATGTGGAGGCGCTGGCAGGCAGGTTTTGAACGAGGTGTCAAATGATTAATAACGGTTAAAGAAACGGCTGCACATCCGGTGTTAGGGTTTGCATTCAACGTCAGATATTGTATCATTTCCAGATTCTGTAGGAGTGACCATGGATCGAAGTGGCACGGGAATCTTTCCCTCAAGGTTTTTGTTTTGGAGATGTAAGGCCACTACGTTCTGGTTCTTCTTGTCGCAGGTGATACCAGTCAAATTGCAGAAGTATTCATGGACGATTCGGCCCAGTCATCCAGCAACAGGTACTATTCTCCTTCAGCTCGTCACAGGAAGAATGCCATATTTCGGCGATTCTCAGATTGACCTGATGAAGAATATCGTGAGATCAGATGAACTGCACTTAATTCCAAGTAGCGTTGTTGGAGATCTGAACGCTGATTGCGTTGATTTATGTAAAAAACTATTGCGCCGAATTATTCATGCACAACCGATGTTTCACCCACGGCAGGCGCGCGTTCGATTCCTGTGACTCCAGTCATGCCCTTGTATAAAGCTTGTGGTATGGGCATTCGTTATCCTGCTGCTTCAATTCAAAAACCACTCCGGGGCAACATGCAGTAGCAACAACATGTTTCAATTGGATTTCAAAGAGGATTAGCATCCATTGTCTGCCAATGGTGCCCCTAATGACGCATTTTAGCTTCAATGACAACATAAACATGAGCAACACTGGTGTTGCGACTTGTACTGGGAGAAATGTCGCGTGTTCAAGTTCTGGGGTTGTTTATCCATTAGGCAGAGAACATGCATCTCAAGCGTTTCTTTTAAGTTCTGTGCCCGCTGAATTCATTGAATAAGATTTGAGGTAGGAATTGGATGTCTGGGGGCCTGTGAATGTTGGAGAGTGACATTTCAAAATTCCTGAGACAGATCTAAGTGTTGTGGTCATATTAATATACATATCGAAAAAAAGAAGATTAAGATAAAGAAACAGATAGGAGGTGTTGTTATCCACCTATGGGTAGGGTAAAACCAATGTACTGTTCAGGCACAAAAACCAGAGACGCATTGAAAGCACAACTACTTAAAGAACGAAGCAATCTAACACACTGAACAAACCTGCAAACACTAACTGTTCCAGCAGGAGGGCTCAGCCTAACTCTTGTCTCCAGTGAGGCAAAGGCATCGATATCAAAGAGATAGGGGTAAGTGAAGATGAAGGGGAAATCGATTTACATCCATTAGAGCTTTTTTATTTATTCATTTCCTCTATACCTGAAACGAGTTTTTGCCAGCGCACACCAATGTTTGTAACTGCAGAACATCTGGCAGTCGCCGACTCCAGAAGGCGAACCGTTTCAAATTCCTGGAATGCCTAGAGTTTCATTTTTTCTTCATGTATGTCCGATAGAGAAGGGGGGGGGGCGCATGAGCGTAGGACTGGGAGAAAAATCTCTATCAAGAGAGATTCATTGTAATTGCTGAGTTATTGTGTAAACCATTATTGGAGTAATAAAAAAGATGTTTACTTGCGACTGTGAGATTCATCACAGTCGATTTCTTTCAGCATGTTTCTCTTCTCTTTCAGACGTGTTAAAACTGTTTGGATTTCATTTATGTGTTTCCTTACTCGCAGCTGAAATGTTTTACCATAGCCTTATGTCTTCCTTAATCCATTACGATTGCATTACATTTTGTTTTCCTCTAACTGATGGGCTTCGTTACACTTTAGTACGACCACTACTGTAACGAAAGGATTTGGGTTTTCTGTATGTGTTTATTGCCTTTCCTCTGCACCAGCTATCAGCTATGTAAGACCAATCTGCATTTTCAGAACTCTACATGTATCCTTTGCTACGTCGACCTTTC